>PVIY010006592.1:0-86632 GCA_004026745.1 Myrmecophaga tridactyla | reverse complement strand
GTATTGAGTAGAGATTATTCTACCTTTATGAAATGGGATTTATATTAAAACATGACTTTTCTTAGGGGGCATACTTCCTTTCAAACCAGCACAGGGCTCAATTCATCTTCCTCATTCTCTCTCTTGTTCTGTCCCTCCTCTCTCTCCCCTGGTCTTTGCCAGTTCCTCATATCATCCTTTCCTCACTCTGTTCTGCTCTCTCTTGCCACCACCTGGTTGTTTCTAGCCTTGTGCATTTCTCCTCCACTGCTCAGCTTTGCCCACTGTGAGCCTCCTCCTCTCAGGGGCTACTCCCTCTCAGCAAGATGCTCTCCTCTCCTGCCAGGACCTCTGCAAGGCACCAGGTGCACCCCTGGTTGCTCCTCTCCTTAAAGGTTATCAGTTCAGCTTCGGATGCCCATCTCCAGACCCTGCACAGATAAGAGCTTATTGCTTCTTTCCATATCAGTGCTATCAGTGGAGCCTTGAAGCCACAGGCTGGAGGGAAACCTTGGCTGGAACAAATAATATGTTTGACATTAGCTTTCTTGTTCTTGTAGAAGTGAGTAGACAAAAGTCAGCTTGGTAAAGGAGAAGCAAGTGCCCAGGGCTTGCAGAAGGATGTCAGTAAATGGCTGGGTGACCTTGGCTAAGTCAGTCAAACTCTCTGAACCTGCGTTCTAGAACAATGAGGAACCCACAGGAGTGAATAAACCTTGAAATACCGCCAACAGTTTAAAACCTTAGGCAAATGTTAGGGGTGGTAGTTATTAAACCCCTCTGAGGTGGGTGTTCATCTAGACCGTTGGCTGGTTTAGTTGGATAACTGTTGAGGAGCAGCTTATTTTCTAATCTTCAAGGTCACATCTCAGAGTCTATCTCACAGGAGCTCTCAAAGGTGCAGCTGGATTGAGGGATCCCCTTTTACAAGGGTCCTTTGCACAGAAAGCTCACAGGAAGTTACGGGGATATATTATGAGTCTGCACTGGAGGCTATGCTCTGCAGAGTGATTTTTCTCCCGAACCTCAGTTGATGGAATCCCTGAGGTGGAGTCTTTTTTCTATGTACCCCCAAAAGACTGGGTTCACCTCAGAGACTGGGAAACACAGTTTAGAAGGAGTCCTGCTGAGTTTTCTGGCTGGAATAGACCTTAGAATATTATTTTCATCTTTTGCTTGTTGAATAAAGAAATACTATCTAATTTGGGAAATGAAGAGAAAGTGCTGAAATGTCGGCACACACAGGTGACCTTTGAGGAGAGCGTCCCTGAGACGGCCCTGTGCCATGGACGGTGTGGGAATTATCCCCCGTAATCCCACGGGCAGGGACTATGATCATCCCCATTGTATAGATGAGTGAATTGAGGCTTAGAGGAAATTACTTATCCGAGGCTCCACAGCTTCTACGGGCCGACAGGACGCTCACCCCAGGCCGTTAGATTCCATGGCTGAGCCTGTACCCTACAGTGTCCTCATGAGGATAAGCCGCAGAGCCGGGTCAGCCAGGGGACACCGGTTGTTTCTGGTCAGTTTCCTTGGATCCCAGTACCTACCTGGGTCCCTGAAAGGGTGAAACTTTCCTAAATGCAAGTGGTTGATTTCTTCTTGCTTGAAAATTACATTCATCAGTTTACTCCAACATCAAATTGATTATTGATCTCAGAGAATTTGCAGCTAGAAATGTCCAAGTCAGGGTTAGAGTGACCACCTTGCCTGGTTTGCTGAGGACTCAGGGTTTCCTGGGGCCAAGAGGCTTTCAGAGCTGAGCCAGGCAAAGTCCCAGGAACCCAAGACAAGTTGGTGACTGTGGTAGGAGCTGACTTTTCTTCCTGTGCCTCCAGAGTGGGCACATTGCTTTAATTGATGGGAATTAGAGAAAAGGGGAAGACAGCTGATGAGTCTTCTCGTGATGACTGTGATGTTGTCTCTAGGTCCTTCCTTTGCTTGGTCCAGGAGGGCTCCAGGGAATGAGAAGACTGACACATCTCTACTCTATGCTCAGGTGCCATCTCTCTGAATTCCAGTTCCTGTTATTAATGTGGAGCTCATTTCCCACTATTGTGCCTTGACCAATCAATAACTTCCAGCTTTTCATTTTTTTTTCTTTCTTGGTGTCTTTTCAGAGGTGATCCTTTCAACGACATGGAGAGAAGGTAAATATTATGGCTGCATCATGGCATGTTTCCATCTCCTCACAGAGAGAATATGCTTTTTGGTGGAGTCCAAATGACTCATTTGGATACTTATATACCAGGGGCATATTCTTGGCCAAGACTTGATGCAGTTCTGTCCTATACAATCTGTTTTAACCCTTAAAAATTCCCAAATCCCCAAATTGACCTCTCAGGGTTCCTCTCCCCTTAAACCCGCCATCCCCACCCTAACAGATCTGGGACTGCCCTAGAGCCCTTTATGTCCTTTTCTGGTTGTAGGGTCTAGTGAATGTGGAGGCTTCCTCGCAGATCCTTCAGGCAGGTTCATCAACAATCTTGGACCTGAAGCTGTCTGTGTCTGTACTATTCAAGTGAAGCCACAAAAGAAGGTTTATCTACTGTTTCCTTTCCTCAAGTGAGTAGTCAGAATTTGAGTTTTGTTTGTTGATGTTGTCATTTTCTATGATAAAGTTCATCTTGGCTTCTTTCATTTTATCTGCTACCCAGCCTCCAGATCTATTTAAAATATCATCTGACTCTACTTTTATTCCGTGATGGAAACTATTCTGGATTAAGTTTAATCTCCTTTGTATGATTTTGCAAAATCTTTCATGTTCTGTGTCCTGCATCTCTCTTTCCTTGTAATCACCTCTACCATCAGGCCACCCATTTTTTGTGCTCTAGTTATAACAGACTGAATTGTCTGGATGCAGGGGACAGATTAGCATCTCCATGTCTTTCTCTTCTACTTGGAATGGTTTCTGTCTATCCCTTTCAGACTCTTCTGCCCTCTGCTTAGGGACCTCTATTCATATTTCATGATTCACTTGAGGAACAAGTTCCTACGCAAGGTTTTCATGACTCTCTCTATAGGAGCAACACACATCTTTCTCCTTTGCATTCCAACCATTACCTCATGCAGATATCTTATGGGGTTTAAGGCCTACAACTGCACTTGGTTATTTCTTCATTTTTCTCTCTTAGCATATGAGTTTTATATCTGGGGTTCAAGATAACTGTTTTAAGTGGATGAATGAAGAAATGAATGAGTGAAATAAGAAATGAATGAAGGCAACGATAACACCAAAAAAAGCATTTCCAATGCAGCAGTGGCTCACAGCCTTTTATATATCCCTGGGCAGTCTTCCCAGATTTTAACATGGGTGCCTAATGTTTATTAATTCCAAATCCAAGTCACACTCCCCATAATGATGGATTAGACAGATGATATAATCTCTCCCCAATGTCCAGATCAGCTGTAGGATCCCCACTAGGTTTCACAGGTGCTTTTTAGGATGAAGGACACTTTAGAGAAGCTGATCAAAATAGGGCTTGTTCCATGTACTCAAACCTTGCTCCAGAGATTCTGAAAAAGGAAGTCTGGCCCAGAACTATGAATTCACTTCTTATGAGTGGAGTGGGGCAATTTGTTTTCCATCCATTCATTGGTGGAGGGAGGCAGCATGGCGGAGAGGGCTGATTACAAACTCTGATGCCTGCCTTTACCTTTGTCTGTATAGTCTCAAATGTGGAAATGAGCAGGTGGAAGTCCTGGATGGACCTGAGGCCTCTGAATCCCTTGGGAATGTTTGTCAAGGCAGGTCTCTCATCTACATGTCATCTGCCAACATCCTGACTATCAAGTACTCAAGAAATTCCAGCCACCTGCCCACTTTCTTTGATGTATATTACAGTGATGAGGCAAAAGGTAGGTGGAGCGGGAGGTTCATTCTGATGCCTCCTCCATCATCACCCCCAAGACTGGCTATGTGGTATTATGGGAATCTGGTTGTTGGTTTGGCTGTTGAAAAAAGGTGGAGACAACATTCTGTTGGACCACTACTTGGTGAGCAGAGTCAGTGAGGCCCAGTGACCCTCTGAGCAAACATATTTAGGTTACAATATTTCATAGATAGGTGCTGTCCAAACATTTCTACATTCCCAGGACTTTGGGGTTGAGTGATCCCTACAGTAAAGTTATATTCTGAATTGTACTTTTGATGCAGATGATGGGGCATATATGCCTTGAAAATGCAATCTTTTCTTTTTTATTGACCTGAGTTTAAACACTTTGGTATTTAGTAATGTATGTGTACATGATGTATAGCAGACGTGTATGAACATACTATATATAAAAATATATATGTTTTAATGTATGATTATTATAGAATGTGATTACAGACTCGTTGCCTAGGAATACATGTTCATCTAACTCCTTGTGACACAATGATAGGTACAGTACACCATCGTTATCCCTAAGATGCTTATAATTCTATATGAACTCCAAACCAACACACGTAAAATCATAAGACCACATAAGAAGCAGTGGCTCCAGGGAAAATATTATCAGGTGGTGGGTAGCAGACACTGTGAGATATTGGCGTCTTTACTCATCCCATGAAGAGAACAGGAAAATCTTTACTGGGAGATGGTGCTCAAGCCAGACCTCCCATTTTGGGTATGTTGGTAGAGAGTAGGGCAGAAAGTAAGGGTTAGGTGCCATGGCAGCAAGGGAGCAGAGTCAAGAAAGGTGGTAAGTTTAGGAACAAAGAGAACACAGAGAAAGGTGGGTCCTCCTTATTCCTTTAGAATTGTTGGAAGAAAGAAGGTAGCACTGGGTTTTGTTTTGAGCAGGACCTTCAGGATGAGCCTTTGAATGCATGGTAGCCACACTGCTGCATTGGGATTGGTTCCCTCTTCCTTCAGGATGGGAGAGATTTGTCTCAGGGGGGCTTGGTTCATTATGTGATTCTGTATGGGCCCATTCCTTTGAATTTATTCAATGTCTCTGTATATTAGTTATGTTCATTTTCCATTCTCGTTCCTTGACTTATCAGTAACTTCCCTCATTTTGTTTTGTTTATCTGTCTAGGTCCCTTTTCAAGATCAAATGTTTCAACTATAAGGAGAAAAGGTACATGTTGCCAATATTATTGCTGCCCCTGATCCTCAGCCTTGGTTTTTCTGTCACATGGCAATGAACATGGCAGCGTCCTCTGATTTATCTTCAGTTTCCTTGACTTTCAGCTTCTGGGTGCCCCCTATGTCTTCTTTTTCTATGTCCCATTTCCTTGGCTTTTAAGGACTCCTGTCATATTGGATTAAGGCCCACTCTCATTCACTTTGGGCATGCCTAAACAAATGACAACTTCAAAGTTCCTATTTACAAGTGGTTAAACCATAGGACCAGGGATCGACACCTGAACATATCTTTTGTGGGGAACATGATTAAATCCCAAAAACCCCAAAAGGGTTTTTCACACTTTTGGAAACTGAGGCATGGCTGAAATTGGTCATGGATTCTCATTATCTTATTGGTCACACCTAGCTTGGGTCAGAAGAACTGGTTTCTTTGTTATTTCTCTAGCCTGCAGTACGAAAAGATCTTCAAGGAGGCACAAATGTGATGTTTGTGCTGAATTCCTGCCTACCAATCTGGCACTTGGTTCATGGTAAAGAATGCTTTGGTAAGGGGTTGTTTTAATTTTCTTGGATACTCAAGCAAATACCATGTGATGGGTTGGTTTAAACAATGGGAATTGATTAACTCATGATTTTGAGTCTGGGAAAAATTCCAAACCAAGACATCATCAAGGCGATGCTTTATTCTCAAACATACCCTTTCTGGAGCTATCTGCTGGTGATCTATGGTCCTGGGTTCTTCTGAAATTTGGCAATGCACATGGCAGCCTATTCTGGACTGTCCCTTCTCTTTGGGAATTCATTGACCTTCAGCTTCTTGTTTCTTATGTCTTTTTCTATATCTCTCTGAATTTCAGTCTGCCTATGCAGGACTACAGTAATAAGATTAAGACCTATCCTGATTGGGTTAGGTTACACCTTAACCAAAGTAACCTCATCAATTACAAATGGGTTCACACCGCAGGAATGAATTATGTTTAAGAACATATTCTTTTTGTGGAGTATGTAGCTCTAAACCACCACAGGGGGTGTTACATCTCTTCTATTTCCCACTGTCACAAATAAATTGTAGTGGGTATAGGTCCTATAAAAAGCTTGAAAAGAGTAAAACGATGACTCCACCTTCTTTCTTGGGTCTCAGATTTGGGTCATCGATGTTGTGTTTTGTTTGGGAAAAGCCCACAATAGGAGGGTGACAATGATGCAGGCCCTAGCATCGGGGAAACTCCTCATGGGCTAAAGGTGCTCTGGAGCATTTCACATTGTCGTCTTCTGGTTTTAGCATCTCCTGGATGTGGCGGCCTCCTCACAGATGTTGCAAACAGGTTCTTAAACTATAATGGGTCCAAAAGTCTCTGCATCTGGGATATCCTGATGAAACCAACCTAGCAAGTGGTTCTAGCATTCCCTAGCCTCAAGTGAGTATGCAGGTTGAGTTTGGTTTGCTGATATTCTCACAGTTTTCTAGGAAAGAGTTCATCTTGGCTTCTTTCGGTTTATTCTCCACAAAAATATAAGACATCTAAAATACCTTCCAACTTACTTTTCTCTGCCTTCTGAATAACCTTCTATGTTTCCCTGCTTTTCAATTGAAATTTAGTCCCCTTAGTGTGGTTTTGCAAAATCCTTCAGGTTCTGGCTCTTGGACCTCTCCTCCCTTTTAATACTTCTCCCCAGAGGTCCCTTCCTCTGTGCCTGAGCCACAACAGACTGAGTGTACAGGACACACCACACCCTTTATCACCATCCTGATGCCTTAATTCACACTCCACTCTACCCTTTCCACACATTTCTCCTCTCTCTGTGTGTGGAGGGGAGCTCTATTAATATATTTCATGCCTTAGCTCTTGGCTAACTTCTCAACATCATCTTCTTCACTGTCTTCCCAGGTGGAGGAGATCTCTCCCTCATGCCACAATCTTTACCTGATTCATATCTCTACATGTTTAAGGCATACAGTTGCACTTATTCTTTTACTTTGTTTGTCTCTACTAGAGTGGGAGCTCTACCTCTGGGTTTCAAGAATATTTGTTGAAAGCATGAAGGAATGAGAAAATGAAAGAAAGAATAAATGAATGAATGAAAGCGTGTAGTGATCATGGCCATAGGAGGCATTTCCAATGTAGCAGTAACTTATAGCATTACTATCCCAGGGCAGTCTTCAAAAATTTTACATGGAAATTCCATTTCTATCAATTCCAGAGCCAAGCCAAATAGACATAATGGTGGATTAGAGGGATGATACAATCTTAGTGACTCAAGGCCCCTCCTCCTTCTGTACCTCCTGCAGGGTTGCCTCCTCTCCCACTGAGTTACCCAGGTACTATTTGAAATGAAGAACTCCTCGGAGAGGCTGCTCACAGTAGGGCTTAGTGTATCAGGATTCTGAAAAAGAATGTGTGGCCAACAAACTTGTGATTGGGAAAACCAGGAGATGGGACTGAAGAGAAGACAAGGGAATACAAGAGACAGGGGTATTCTGTGTCACCTTCTCCCCAGGAATCAGAGGGATGGGCTCTTTTGAAAATCTTTGTCCTTTTCATAGTTGTGCTTGTATCTGACTGTCCTTAACACCTAGGGAGGAACTCAAGCTGAGCCAAGAACCAAACCACTAGAAGGTACCAGTGTTTGTGCCCAGGTGTGATATTCTCCTATGTGCCTCATTATAAACAGAGAGTGGCCTCTCTCTTGAGAGAGCATGAGAGGCATTTGCATCTAAGAAAGGATTTCTATGGGGATTTCATGGTTTTAAAATTAGAGGGGCCTTGCAGGAGAGGAGAGAGATAGTGGGGAATCCTCTGTGGGAGTGAGATAATCACACTGGCATCTTGTCTACATTAGGTAGAGAGGGACTACACTCTTCCCTCTGTCCCAGTTAGGGAGGACAGTTGAGCTGCTGGGGCTGAGCTTCTGCACTTCCTGCCCCATCTTCCAGAAAGTGGAGGGGGCAGAAGCCAAGGAATTGCATCCACACACAAATATGGGGCTCTCACCTAGACATAGAGACTGAGGACCAGGGAAGCAAGCCTGCTGCATTGACTCTGTTTTGGTGCCTATTGGCCCTAAAACACAGCTGATTCCTTAGACTAATTTCCTGTCCCAGAATCCCAGAGCTATAGGCAGGGCTTCTCCAGAGATCTGAAAGATTCCTGCAGCTCAAGTGGAGACAAAGTGATCCAGGAACCTGGTATGGATCATGGGGTGATTGTCCCTTGTTCAGAAGAACAGATAGACATTTCTGGCCTTTCACTACTCATGAACTGAATTGGTGCTACTGGGTTTCCCATCCTTGGTGGAGGGGGCTGCCTAAAGGAGGGGAAATGACTTTTAAAAGCTTGAACTCCCTTTATCTCTGCCCAAACAGTCTCACCTGTGTAAATGAGTGGCTAGAAGTCTTTGATGGACCTCTGGGATCTAATTCTTTTGGGAAAATTTGTCAAGGCTTCACTCTTGTCTTTCGATCTACATTCAACATCATGACCATCAAGTACACAAGAAATTCCAGCAACCCACCCAGTTTCTTTAGTGCATATTAGTATGGTGATCCAACAGGTAAGTGGGAGATGGGGTTCCTTCTGATGCTTTCCTCCACACCCAAGCCTGGCCATGTGGTATGATGGGAATGTGGTTGTTGGTGTGAGTTTGAAAAAAGACTAAGCCAACCTTCTCCTGGACCACCAGGTGGTGAGGAGAGACAGTGATGCTTTTACTGACAGGTACTTTTCCAAAATTTCTACATGCCTAAGGCTTTGGTGTTGGGTAAACCCTCTATGAAAACTATTTTCTGGATTGTAACTTATAGCATTACTGATTCTGATGATGGGATCTTTATGCTTCATAGAGCATTAAATTTTCTTTTTATTAATCTTACAAGCCTTTCACATTTAGTGAATTTATGTAAAATCTATAAACTATACATTAGTTTAGAATGTACATAGTTTATAGTATACATGTACAATCAATAGAAATACAAATACAAATAAGTATACATATATAGCCTAAAATTTACATTTGAAATGCAAATATAGCCTGGTGACCTAGGAGTACATGTTGATTTAACTCATTGTAACATATTGAAAGTTACAAATCACCATCTTTATTCCTAAAAGGTTTATAATTCAGTTAGTCCCTGTCTTCGTTTGCCTTTGCTACTCTCACAAATACTACAAACTGGTGTAGAATAAACAACAGCAACTTATTGTCTCATGTTTTTGAAGGCTGGAATGCTTGTTTCCTCCTAGAGGTGCACGCTGGTTCTGACTTGCCACACTTCTTGGGGTCCCTTGGCGTGTATCTCAGCTTCTTGTCTTTTTTCTTCAGGGTTCTTGCTAATTTCAAGCTTCATACTCCTCCCTGTAGCTTTCTTTTAATAAGGCCTTTTTATAAGATTTAGTCCCACTCTGGCTCAGTTAGTCACAATTGAACTAGAAATAACATTTTTAAAAGGTCCCATTTGTAATGGGTTCACACATACAGGGCTCAGGATTAAGATTAAGAACATGTCTAATGCTATCTAAATTAGGGTACATAATTCAATCTACCATACCCCCCTAAACCAACTCACACAAAAAAGTCAATCAGCAGCCTACAAAGCAACAGCTCCCTGACAATTTCAACAGGCAATGAGTTTCAGCTGCAAACACTGGGAGCTACTGGAAGGATTACTCATAGGGAATGCTTCGTGGTGGTGGGGGTAGGGGTGGGGTGGGGCTGCTCAAGTTGACTTCCACCTGTGGGGAGGTTTGTAGAGATCAGGGTGGAATGTTCCTAGCAGGAGGTGCTGTGTGAACAAAGGAAGAGAGTCAACAAAGTGTGGTGAGTTTAGGACAAACAGTAATACAGGGAAAAGTGCTTTTTTCCATAGTCCCTGGAGATGTTTTGGATGAGATACGCTCTTACTAGGGTTGGTTTGGAGCAGGACAACAGGAATGAGTGTTTGACGCTCCTCAGAAACACTGCTGGGTCAGGTCTCTCTTCCTTCATGGTGGATGAGGATGATCTGGGGAAAAGGTGGACTGGGTTGACTGATTTGGTTCTGGATGGGGCCACGCATGGGTCCAGGAAACTTGTCAGGCTCTAAAGAGGTCCACATTCCTTCCTGGGTGCTGTGAAGAGTTGGACAGAACACCGAATCAGTGACACTTCCTGAGTGACCTTTGACAGAGTCGGCCTCATGCCCAGGAAGAAAAGGGCACCTGCTTTCTGTGATCCACACATAAAGCAAGAATCCCTTTCCTTTCATTTAAGTACTGCCAGAACATTTATCTTTAGCTTAAATGATCACCTAACATGTTGACACACTTTTGAAGAAGAAAAACAAAACATAGTGCTAATTTATCCAAGTAAGCCAGGCCTTCTTGCTCTGGTTAACAGGACACAGTAAGAATGGGGCCTTGATGTTCCCACAGAATGCCCAGGATCAAATAATATGATTTTATGAACTAAGCTCTTGCTTCTGGTTCACATACATACAGATTTTGATTAGAAAGAGTGCATCAAACTAAGCCAAAAAGGGAGACTATTAAATATAACATGAGTTCTGTTCTTGATTCTGCTACTAATTTGGCATGTGGCATTAGGGAAATCCTTTCACCTTTATGGAGTGTGGCTTCCTCATTTATAAATTGGGAATAGAAACAAAGTAACAATTAAATAGATTATGAACCATAATAATAGTTAACACTTATCACATCTAGGTATTCCATAAAAGCTTTAGTCAGGTTATCTAATTTCATCTTGAAAAAAACTGTATGTATTGGTTATTATCCCCAATTGACATATGAAGAATCTGTGATTTTGAGAACATAAACTTGTCCCAAACCACACAGCTACCAAGTGCTGACAGGAACTCAAATCCAGGGCCATCTGGTTCCAAGTCTCTGCTCCTACTTACTACATTATATCATGAGAAAATAAACCTGGGGGCTTGGTCAACTGCATGATGCCACATGTTTGCATTCATGCCTCTTGGGTCACATCACCTAACTTGGATTCCTGAAATGGTGAAACATCCCTAAGTAAAGACAGTTGAGTTCTCTTGCCTTGAACATTTAATTTCATTGGTTACTCCAACATCAAATTGATCTTTAATCTCATTGCAAAATTTAGAAGAAATTTTCAGGTCAATTTTGGGGTGGCCAACTGACCTGGTTTTCCTAGGACTGAAGGGTTTCCTGAGACATGAGACATTGATGTTAAAGTGGGGAAAGTCCAGGCCACAGCAAGACAAGTTGGCCACCATGGTCAGAACTGTCTTTCCTACCTGTGCTTGAACATGGAACTCTAATGGAATGGAATTAAAAAAAGAGGAGAAAGCAGCTGAATGAGCTAGTCTTCAATGTTGAGCATGATATCTTCTTTCCTTCCTTCCCTTTGTATGGTCTAGGAGGTCTTCAAGGGCTAGGAGTGATGCATCTCCTCTCAATGTGCAGTCAATATCCTTTTATTCAAGCTTCTCCTAAACAGTAGTGATAATTTTCTATTGTGTTTCCCTGATATAGAAGGAACTTCCAACTTTTCATTTGTTTTCTGTCTTGGTGTTTTTCAGAGGTAATCCGTCCACCTGTAAAGACAAGAGGTAAATATGGCCAGTATTATTGTACATTTCCCTCTCCTCTTACAGAGAATATATGGGTTTTGCTTGCAGTCCAAATGGCTCACTGGGATATGGTCTTGACAAAGGGAAGTGGCATCTGTAGCTGGCCATCTGCTACAGATATCCAGATATCTTCTATATCCCTAAATCCCTGACCAGGTTGAGCCTCTCAAGCCTTCCCTTCCTGTACATCTCCACCACCCCAACTCCTATATAGCACCAGGCAGCCTCCTCAGTCTGCATGACTCTATATCTTAGGAGTGGGACAATGTGCTGCCTTTCCAAAGAGCAGATGCCAAACAAGAACCTTCTCTAAAGGTCTGGAGTCTTAAAAGTTGAGATGCTTCACTATATTCAGGAATAGGAAAGGAGAGCTTTAAAGAGAAGATCTGCAGCATAAACAATGAAATTTAGAGGGACGGAGCATGTCCTCAGGATGCATGTGGCTTATTCATTTATTTATTTACCTGGTACTCATGAAGTGCCAGGTATGAGCCAAACCCTTTACAACATGAACATATTGGGAGCTGCCAATTTTATCCTTATATTATACATTGGAAATTGAGGCATCACTGAGCATAATCAAAGACCCCCTTTTGCAGGTGCTTAAAATAAGCTGTATTCTCATTTGTCTTATGGGTTAGACCTAGCTTGGGGCAGGAGAATTGGCTTATCTGCTATTTCTCTGTCCTGCACTAGGAAGAGATCTTCATTCTCTGTCCTGCACTGGGATGAGATCTCTGCTCATCGATCTGGCAATGTGGTTGATCATAAAAAATGTTTTGGTGGGGAGGTGTTAAATTACTATTTCCCAGTAGTTGAAACAAATTGTACCTGAAACGAGTATGGGTTACTTAAAAAGCTCTGAGACGAGTAAAGCAAAGCATCCCACTATGTTTCTGGGGTCATCAACCTTGTGTCTAGTAGGATGTTAGGAAATTTAATGAGGATGGGTGCCCTAAGATTGGGAAGTCCCTCCTGGAATGAAGCTGCCTTGGAGCCCCTCAATGTTCTCTTCTTCTGGTTGCAGGACCTGATGAATGTGGGGGCCTCCCCAAAGAACATTCGGGCAGTGTCGCCCTTTCTCTCAGGTCCAGAGCTGTCTGTGTCTGGGCCTTGCAAGTGAAGTGATCTCAGAATGTTCTTCTGGCATTTCCTGCCCACAAGTAAGTGCTCTTGTTTTGAGATTTATTTGCCTCTATGGTTCACATTTTCTAGGAAGTAGTTCATCTTGCCCTCTTCTGGTTTATCCTCTACCTAACCACTAGGGCCATCTGAAACACATTCTGACCCTCCCTTTTTTTTAAAAAAATTAGGATGAAATTCACATAGCTAAAGTCTACCATATTAAAGTGAAAATTAAGTGGCATTTAATGCATTCCCATGTCATGCAACCACCACCTTCGTTTAATCTAAAAGATTTTCATCAGAAAAACATCCTGTAACCATTAAGTAATCAGTGCCCATTACCTCTCCCTCCATCTTCTAACAACCACCAATCTGCTTTCCATTGCTATAGATTTGCCTAATTTCTGTATCTTGCATATACCTTTTATATAAAAGGTATAATATAATATATAACTTTTAAGTCGTGGAATCTGTGATGAAAATCAATTGGCATTAAATAATTGGGTTTGTTACTGGACTCTCTATTTCATTCCATTGATCTATATGTTTATCCTTATGCCAGGACCACTGCTTTGATTACTGTGGTTTTGTAATAACTTCTGAAATGCCTTGAATCTCTATATCACATTAAGTCTGGCTTCTTTCACTTAAGATAATGTTTTTGATGTTTATCCAAGTTGTTGGAGGTATCAGCATTTCATTCCTTTTAAAGCCTACATAATATTCCATTGTATGGATATATCATAGCTTGTTTATCCATTCTTCCATTGGTGGACATTTGCTTTGTTTCCACCTCTTGGCTATTTTGAATAATGCTGCTGTGAATACATTACAAGGATTATACATTAGATGCTGTGAATATATTACATGAATGAGTACTGCTTTGAGTATCTGTTTATAATTCTTTGGGGTATATTCTTAGGAGTGGAATTGTTAGATCATATGGTAACCTCATATTTGACTTTTTGAGGAATCAAACTGTTTTCCACAGTGCTACACCATTTTACATTTCCAACAACAACATAGGAAGATTCTTATTTCTACATATTTTCAACAAAATTTATTATTTTCAGTTTTTGAAAAATTTAAACATCATGGTGGGTGTAAGGTGTTCTTGGCCATTTGTATATATTTCTGGAAGGATTTATCCAAGTACTTTTTCCATTTTTAATTGGGTTGTTTGTCATTTTGTTGTTGAGTTGTAAGAGTTATTTATATATTCTAGATATTAAACCCCTACCAAAGATATGATTTATAACTACTTTCTCCCATTTTTAGATTATTTTTCAATTTTCTTTATTATGTCTTTTGATGTACAGAAGCTTTTCATTTTATGACGTCTAAGGCTAGTCTAAGAGACTATTCTTTTCCCATCAATGGCTTTGGAATCCGTGATGAAAATCAATTGGCATAAAATAATTGGATTTATTACTGGACTGTCTGTTTCATTCCATTGGTCTATATGTTAATCCTTATGCCAGGACCACTGTTTTAATTACTGTGGTTTTGTAATAAGTTTTGAAATGGGTTAGCATGAGTCCTCCCACTTTGTTTTTCTTTTCAATATTATTTTGGTTGCTCATGGCCCCTTGTAATTTCACATGAATTCAACTTTCCTATTTCTACCAAAAAAGCCATTGGAATTTTTTTCTTCAGTGGGGCAGGCACTAGGAAATGAACCTGGCCATTGGAATTTTTATAGGGATTGCCTTGAATCTCTAGATTACATTAAGGAGTATTACTATCTTACCAGTATTATGTCTTCCAATCTACGAGTGTTGGATGTATTTTCATTTATTCATATAATTAATTTCTTTCAGCAATGACTTTTAGTTTCAATGGACAAGGCTTTCACCTCCTTGGGTACATTTATTTCTAGGTATTTTATTCTTTTGGGTGCTATTATTAGTGGAATTGCTTTCTTAATTTACTTGTTGGAATGTTCATTGCCTGTGTATAAAAACACAACAGAATTTGTGCATGTTGACGTGTATGCTGCAACTTTGCAAATCAATTAGCTATAGGCATACTACATTTTATTGCACTTCATAGATAATATATTTTTTACAAATTGGAGGTTTGTGCAACCCTACATTTAGCAAAGCTATTGGCACCATTTTTTCCAACAACAAGTGCCCATTTAATGTCTCTGTTACATTTTAGTTAAGGTATGTTCAGTGTTGTCTTAGACCCTAATGCTATTGCACATTACTAGGCTACAGTACAGTATAAATATAACTTCCGTTTGCTGGAAAACCAAAAACTTTATGTGGCATTTTTTATTGTAGTATTACCTTCATTGGGGTGGTCTAGAAATGAACCTGCAATATATCTGAGGTGTGCTTGGATAGTAACTAAACAATTTTTTATATGGATTCTTTGGGATTTTCTTTATATAAAAACTAGAGGTAGTTTTACTTACTCCTTTCCAATTTGGATGTCCTTTATTTCTTTATCTTGTTTAATCACCCTGGAAAGTACATAGAGAACAGTGCTGAATAGCTGGAGTGAAAGCAGGCATCCTTTTCATTTTCTAGATCTTAGTAGAATTGTTTTCAGTATTTCCCCATTGAATGTGATATTAGCTGTGGTTTTTCACAAATTCTCTTTGTTATTATTGAAGAAGTTCCCTTTTATTAACAAGTTTCTTTGTTATCATGAAAGGGTGTGGCACTTTGTTAAATGCTTTTTATGAACCATTAAGAAGGTCATCTGTTTTTTTCTTCTATTAATGTGGTGTATTACACTGATGGATTTTCTTATATAGAAGCTCCCAGGGAAGTTCCATTATAAATCCTTTGTTGTCTAGTCTATAATCCTTTCAATGTGTTGTTGGATTCAGTTTGCTGGATTTTTTGTGAGGGTGTTTATTTCTATATTCATTGGGATGTTGGTCTATAGTTTTCTTGTGGTTTCTTTGTTAGGCTTTGATATCAGGTTAATGTTGACCTTATAGAATGTGTTAGAAAGATGTTCCTTCTCTTTAAATTAATGGAAAAGTTAGAGCAGAATTGGTATTAATTCTTTTCTTAAATGTTTGGCAAAATTAACCAAATGATGCCACCTGGTCCCAGTATTCTCTTTGTTAGGAGATTTTTGATTACTGATTCATTCTCCTTGTTATAAATCTGTTGAGATTTTCTACTGCTTTTTGTGGAAGTTTTGGTAATTTGTGTGTTTCTAAGAATTTGGCATTTCATCTGCATTATCTGATTTAATAATGAAAAAATGTTCATTGGCAAAATATTGGCAAATATTTGTATTCTCTTAAAATATATATCATTCTCTTATAATCCTTTCAATTTCTATATAGTCAGTAATAACACCTCCACTTCACTTCTGATTTTAGTTATGTCTTTTCTGTTTTTCTTAGTCCAACTAAGAAAAATTTTGTTAATCTTTTCATAAAACCATCTTTTTTGGTTTTATTGATTTTCCATGTTTTCTATTCTCTATCTCATCTACCTCTGCTCTAATCTTTATTATTTTCTTCCTTTTGCAGTTTTTGGGTTTAGTTTACTTTTCTTTTTTTAGTTCCCTAATGAAGTAGAGCTAGATTGTTGATTTGAGATATTACTTCTTTTTCAGTATGGGTATTAATAGGTCTAAATTTCTCTGAACATGCCTTTCACTGTATCCCATAAATTTTGGGATGATGTGTTTTTGTTTTCATTAGTCTCAAAGTATTTTCTAATTTCTGTGATTTCCTCTTTGAACCATTGGTTAATGGTGTGTTGGTCAATTTCCATGTATTTGCAAATTCAATTTTCCCTCTGTTATTGACTTCTAGCTTCATTTTTTTATGACCAGAGAAGATATTTCATTTGATTTCAACCTCTTTAAATGTGTTGAGAATTCCTTTATGAACTAACGTATAGTTTATCCTGGAGAATGTTCCATATGTACTTGATTTTAATGTGTATTCAAATGTGTTTGGGTATCCTGCTTTGTGTAGATCTGTTAAATCTAGTTTTTAATGTTGTTCAAGTCCTCTGTTTCCATATTTATATTCTTTCTAGATGCTGTATTCATTATTGAAAATGAGGTATTGAAATCTCCAACTATTATTGTAGAACTGTCTATTGCTCTGTTGAATTCTGTGAATGCTTTTCCTTCATATATTTTAGGGCTCTGTTGTGCATATGCTTATAATGGTTTTATCTTCTCGATGAAAGTGCACTTTTATCCATATATAATGTCTTTCTTTCCCTCTTACAACAATTTTTTTCTTAAAATCTCTTTTGTCTAATTTTAGTGTAGTCACCTGGGCTCTCTTTTGTTACTATTTGCATGGAATATCTTGTTTTCGTCCTTTTACTTTCAACCTATTGTGTCATTGTGTCTAAAGTGAGTCTCTTTAAAGTAGCGTATAGGTTGCTCATTGTTATTTTATTCATTTTGCCAATATTTGTCTTTTAATTGGTGAATTTATTCCATTTACATTTAAAATGATTATTAATAATGAAGTATTTATTTCTGATATATATTTTTTTGTTTTCTATATGTCCACCCATAATGCCTTTTCTGTGTTTGACTGTTTTTTCCAGGTAATTTTTAAAATTACCTTTTCATTTACTTTTCTGAACATTTTTAAAGTTATTTTCTTAGTGATTACCATAGGTCTTCCAGACAACACCCAAAATTTGTAACAATCCAGTTTAAATTGATGCCAACTTAAGTTTCAATAGCATATGTTAACTGTGTTTCTACTAGCTCCAACCCCTTATGTTGTTATTGTCACAAATGCATCATTATACATGGCATAAATCCATTAGCATAGATCCATATTATTTTAAGCATTTGTATTCTAAATAATTTAGGCTAAAAATAGATGAGAGATTTGATTCATGGTGCCTGCCCATGCAAAAAAAAAAAAAAAAAATAGACTAGTTAACTGCCCCCTCCAATACAATAATACCAGCTTTTCTACTTACCTATTTTGTTCCTTACCAGTGATCTTTATTTCATCAAATGGCTTCAAGTTACCTTCTGTTGTCCTTTTCTTTCATCCTGAAGGACTCCCTATAAGCATTTCTTGTAGGCAAGTCTACTAGCAATGAACTCTCTTAGGTTTTGTTTATTGGGGAATATCTTAATTTCTCCTTCACTTTTAAAGAGTAATTTTACCAGTTACAGAACTCTTGGTTGGCAGTTTTCTTTTTTCTTCCAGGAATGTAAATATGTCAGCCCACTGCTTTCTCACTTCCAGGATTTCTGATGAAAATCTACTTGTTAATCTTACTGAAGATCATTTGTTTGTGATGCATTGCTTCTCTGTTCAGCTCTCCAGATTTTATCTTTATCTTTCAACAGTTTGATTTTAGTGTGTCTCAATCTCTTTGAGTTTATCCTATCTGGAGTTTGTTGAGCTTCTTGTATATCTAGATTTATATCTTTCACCGAATGCAGGTAATTTCCAGCCATTACTGGTTTGAATCCTTTTCTACCCCCTTCTCTCTCTCTTTTCCTTCTAGGACCCTCATAATATATATGTTAATACACTTGATTGTGTCTCTCAGATCCTGTTTTAGTTTGCAAACTTCTGGAATGGAATATACCAGAAATGGAATGGCTTTAAAAAAGGGAATTTATTAAGTTGCAAGTTTACAATTGTAAGCCATGAAAATGTCCAAACTAAGGCAAGGCTATAAAAATGTCCAAACTAAGGCATCCAGGATAAAGTATATTGGCTCAAGTAGGCTAATAATGTTCAGGGACTCTCTCTCTGGCTTTCTCTCCAGGCTTCTTCAGCGGCTTCCCCAGGGGCATTTTCTTTCTGCACCTCCAAAGGTCTCTGGCTGTGTGGGCTCTGTTGGCTCTTTACAAGTGGTTCCCTCTTAAAGGGCTTCAGGAAGCAACCCCTCCTTGACTGGGTGGAGACACATCTCAATGGAAACCATCTAATCAAAAGTTACAGCCCTCAATTGGGTGGGTCACATCTCCATGGAAATAATAAAAAAGATCCCACCCAGCAATATTAAATGAAGATTAAAGGACATGGCTTTTCTGGGGTACATGACAATTTCAAACAGATCCCTTAGGCTCTGTTAATTTTTCTTTATTCTTTTGTCTTTCTGCTTTTCAGACCTGGAAATTTTAATTGTCCTATCTTCAACTTCACTGATTTTTTTTTCTCTCTGCTCAAATCTGCAGAACTCCTCAAGTGAATTTTTCATTCCAGCTATTCTAATGTTTTACTTCAGAATTTCTATTTGATTCCTTTTCATATTTTCTGTTTTTAATTACTATTCCTTACCATTCATGCTTTGTTTTTCTGATTACGTCTACATCTATGGTTTCCTAAAGCTCATTAAGCATATTTAAGAGGTTAATTTGAAGTCTTTGTCTGGCAAGTACATTTTCTTAGCTTCCTTGAGGATGGTTTCTATTTCTTTCTTTATTTGATGCACCATACTTTCATGATTCTTGGTATTTTTTGTAATTTTTGTTGCAAGCTGGACATTTTGAATATTGTAATGTTGTAACCCTGGAAATCAGATTCTTCCCTCTCCCCAGGGATTGCTGTTGTTATCTGTTGAGGGCTGCAGCTTCCATTTGTTTAGTGACTTTTCCATAATGTTTTTGCAAAGACTACATTCCCTTGTCATGTGTGGTTACTGAAGTCTCTGTTTCTTTATATCTGAGGTCAACCAGTTACTAAACAAATATTTGATTAAATACCAGTCGCTTTTTTCTTCAAATAGTCCTCTGAGTGGTGTAAGCGTTCAAGACTCCAGAGTTCTGAAATAGTTAATTTTTGCAAACTCAATAGTTGTTTTAGTCAAGGGATTGATTTATGGAGCTTCTGACTCCAGCTTCTACTGATGTTACTCTCACAACTCAGTTTTCCACTCCCTTCTGATAACCCTTCAATGACTTCATGCCTTATGAATAAACTTTAATCTCCCTCATATAGCTTTGAAAAATCTTCCATGATGTGGCTCCTGGGTTTCTCCTACTTCCTAATCACTTCCTTTCTCTGTGCCTGGACCATAACAGCTGAGTTTTCTGGACACAGCATACCATTTAGTAGCTTCCTGCCTTTACCTATGCTATTCCTTCTGCCTGGAGAGCATCCTTCTATCAATTCTCAATTTATCTGCCCTCTGCTTAAAAACCTACACTTTCATTTCATGATTCATCTGAAGCACTAACTCCACCATAAAGTCTTCTTGCCTAGCTTTCCAGGTGGAAATGGTCTCTCTTTCCTTTGTGCTCCTTCCTTAAACCCATGAAAATCTCTATGTAAAATTATAACCAAGGAGCAGAGCTGGCGTAATCTGGTTTCCACACTTGGATAGAGTGAGGTGGGCTGCTGGAGGGATGGTGTTTTCAAAAGCTGATGCTTGCCTTAAACTCTGCTCCCAAACAGCCACTCATGTGCAAGAGGACAGATGGAAGACCTAAATGGACCTCAGGGATCATTTTCCCTTGGGAAATTTTGTCAAGGCATCTCTTTCCTCTTCCAATGGACTTCCTATACCATGAGCAACAATTACTCCAGAAATTCTGTCCAACATCCCACTTTATTTGATGCATACTATTATGGTGATTCTAAAGGTAAGTGGAAGAAGGGGCTCCCTTTAATGCTTACCCCCCACCTACCCAAGTCTTGCTGTATGGGATGATGGACACGTGGTTCTTGGTGACTGTTGAAATAAGGTTGAGTCAACATTCTGCTGTACCACAATTTGGTGGAAGAGAGTTAGTGTGACCTAGTGGTCCTCTTCAGAAACACACAGAGGCCCTTTCATTTTATGGATTGTCCTGTCCCAACATTTCTACATACCCAGATCTTTGGTGTGTGCAGACTTGATATGAAAACTATTTTCTGAATTTTAACTTTAATTGAGATGCTGAGCACATATCCATTAAGATATATAATCTTTTCTCTTCATTGATCTTATTGTAAGCCTTTGGCACAATTAGTGCATTTATACATAGGTCATGGTATACTTAGTGTGCACTATATAGCGTGTATATATATAGCGTATATATATATATATATATATATATATATATATATATATATATATAATATGCTATAAAAAAGATGCTCATGAAATGTGGCTATAGACTATGGCCTAAGGTTAACATTTTCATTCAAGTTTACATAATACACTGAAAATTACCATGCACAGTCCTTATGCCTAAGACTTAAAATACATTTGTGGCCCTAAGCCAACTCACATAAGATGTCAAATAGCAATATATGAGGCGATGGTAGACAGTGCAAAGGTGGCTCAGTGGCAGAATTCTCACCTGCCATGCCAGAGACCTGCGTTCAATTCCTGGTGCTTGTCCATGTGAAAAATAAAACGTGGCTCCAGGCAATACCCTCACTTAGTGGTGAAAGCTGAAGACATTGTGAGATACTGGAGGGGTTACCTGCCTGCTGAAGTGAACAGGGAATGTTTCCCTGGGAGATGGCTCAAGCCAAGCCTTCCTGTGTGGATACATTTGGAATGTCCAGGACAGAATTTTATGTCCAGGAAGAACACTAGAGAAAAGTTGGAGGCAACAAAGTGTGAGGAGTTTAGGAACAAAGAGAATAAGGAAAAAGGTACTTCTACTATCCCTCAGAATTTCTGGAAGGAGACGCTCACTCTGGGGGTGGTTTGGAGCAGGACTGATGCATAGAGTGTTTGCACCATTTTAGGCAAACTGCTAGATTGACTTACTCTTCTTTCATGATAGGCAAGGGTGGTCTGGGTGCAAAAGGGGGATTGGCTCATTAACTTGATTCCTATGGGCACATCTGTGGTTTCAGGAAACCTGCCAGACCTCAAGGGGTTTCACATTCCTTGCTGAATGTTGTAATGAGATGGGTAGGATACCAAGTCCCCAGGGACCTTTCCTGGACTGACCTCTAATAGAGGCAGCCTCCATGCACAAGAAAGAAAGGTTATCTGTTTTCTATATTCAACATATTAAGGGAAAAACACTTCCTTGCCATTACATTATGCCCAGATATTTTTCTTGAAGCTTGAGGATTACTTGAAGCTCCTTGACACATTTTTGAATTGTAAATAAATCCTAGTATTAACCTTTCTATGTTTTCTTACTTTACAGTTACCTCTCCTGCTCCAGTGTTTGCAAGTAAGACATGTCCTTTCGCTCTGATTAACAACACACAGTAAGGATAGGACCTAGTGCGTGTAGTTCCAGGGACTTTGATATTCTCAGAACACCTGAGATCACATAATATGATATTTCTGAGTCCTAGCTCATGGCTAGCATACTCTTGGTATTTGATTAGAAAGAGTCCAGTAATAGGCCAAAAAAAAAAAAAACTGGAGAGGTAACAAACAAACAAAAATAGGCTACTACTTTAACATGTAACTCTAGTTAAGTCTTCTCACTTTTTTTCAGCTCTGTGGTGGTTTTATTATCTCCACTTGACAAATGAGGAAACTGAGGACGAGAGAGATTAATTTTTCCCATTGCTGCCCAGGTTCAAAGGCAGGACCATCAGTTTCCTCAGCTGTGCTTTTGACTGTCCTGTACCTGATATGCTGAGGATAAGCCACAGGGCCAGGTTGAGTCATGTGATGAATTATGCTCATATTGAGTTTCCTTACATCTCAGGTCACTAACTTGGTTCCTGACGTGGTAAGACTTCCTTAAATAAAGATGGCTGAACATTTTATTTAATCAGTTTGACCAGCATCAACTTTAATCATTGATCTCATAGAATTTACAAGAAACAGTATTTGGGCAGGGCCTTTATGGTAAAAAGATTTAGACATGTTGAGAGGGCAGGTAGGGGACAGCCTAACCTAAGACAAGATATAGATCACTCGATTATCTAGGAATTCAGTGTGCTAAAAAAAAAAAATAAATAAATAAAATAAAAACATTCAGGCCAGGGTTTGAATGTCCTGGTTTGCCTAGGACTGAGGTTTCCCTGGTAGGTGGACATTTGGGGCCCAAAGTGGGAAAGTCCTAGGATAAGACGGTCATCCTGGTAGGAGTTTGCTTTTCCTCCTGTGCCCCCAGAGTGGGCACGTTGCACTTTAATTTCATGGAATTGGAGAAGAAGAGACAGCGTTGAATGCTTTAGGTAGGGAAGACAGACTGACATCTCTTTCCTGCCCTTTCTCTGTGTGATTCAGGACTGCTCCAAGCAATAAAGAGTGGGAAGCGGTATTGTTTTTCTGGTCAGTAACCATCCCTTTGTGTTCAACTCTCCCTTAATGGAGAGGTTGATTTTCCATTCTTGTTCCTTGACTCATTAGTAATATCCTGCTTTTTATTTTGTATTTTTGTGTCTGGGTGACCTTTCAGGAGCAATTATTTCAGGTATAAAGAGAAAAGGTAAATGTGGCCAATATTATTATATATTTCCTCCTTTCCCTCTCCTCTTCCCATGAATATATGCTGTTTGGTTTGATTCCATATCACACACCAAGAACCTCATGTACCTGGGACACTTTATTGACAAAAGGAGTAGTATTTCTATACGTGCCCATCTGCTCCTGCCCTTAACAGGCCCTAAATCAAGGTCAGTTCCCTAAGGGCTCCTTTCCCTGTACACTCCCCTCCCCTCAATTCAACTCTTCTAAACCACCAGACAGTTTCCTCAGCTCTCAGGCTTCCATAGCTCATGAGGTTGGACTATGCACTGCCTTTCCAAAGAGCAGATGCCAAAAGAGGATTTGAGCATCCTGTAAATATCTGGAGACTTGAGAGCTGAAGTGCTTTGTGATGCTCATGGACAGGAAATGAGCATTAAAGGAAGAGAGAATGCAGGAAGGAAGCATGTCCTCAGGAGACAAGCTGCTCATTTGTTTGTTTATTTACCAGGTACTCATGAGGTTCCAGGTAAGAGCCAAGCACTTTACAAATATGAATTTATTTAGTCCTACACACCCCCTGAAGAATGTTTATTATTATCCTTACAATGTTGAACTTTACCCAAGTCCTTAGATCCTGGAAAACATGGAAGATTAAAGAAATCTCATTCTTTGGGACCATGAAATGGCTCACTGGAAAGAACCACTAATTCCCATCTGACTTAGATAAGGCTCACAGATAAAAACTTTTTGTATAAAAACTAAATCCAGACACAGACCCACCAGTTTCCCATTCTTTGACTCATAAATGATTAGCTGAAATATGCGTCCTCAGTGATCCATCAGAATAAAATGATTGTTAAATTGACTTGACGGGCATGTAATTAAGCTGCTTTTCTCCCTAACAGGACCCTGAACTTTGACTCACCACTAAGGTTAAACAAACATTGGAATTCAGAACAACCCTTGTTGGATGACCCCTTAGAAATTCAGCTGACCTCCAAGAAGGATATTTCGTGGTCAACTTTGATTGATGTGCCATTGCTCATCCCATCCCCCACACCCAGTTCTTGTAGTCTTGTTTACTCCTCCCAATAAAAGAATAGTCCTTTCCCCTGAACTTTGAGAAGCTTGCCAGTCTCTTGGGGGGAACCTTTTACTTACTGTTATAATCTTCAAATAAAACTTTATTTACCTATGGAGGGATTTGTGGTTGTTGTTGTTTTGATTAGACATGAAATTCTCATTTACAATAGAAGAAACTGAAGTATGACTGAGATTTATTGTGGAATACCTTCTGGCAAGATTTGAAAATAAGATAGATTCCCATTTGTCATATAGCTTAGTCCAATCTAAGGACAGGAGAAGAGTCTTTTTTTTGGCTATTTCTCTGGCCGGCACTAGGAAAAGACCTTCAGGGAGGCACAAATGGGATGTTTGCACTGGCATTTGATCATCCATCTGCAGTGTGGTTGATGATAAAGAATGTTCATGATGAGGGGATATTAAACTTCTTCTATTTCCCACTAGTCGAATACAAACTACATTACAAAGATGAGTATGCACCCTAAAGAAGCTTTGGAAATGAGTAAAACAAAATAGCTCACCTCTTTGAGGATCACCAGATTTGGATTATCCATGCTGCATTTTGTTCAGGAACACTGGGAAGTAGATCAACAGTGGTGAGGTCCTAGGAATGGAAAGCCCCTCTTGGGTTGAAACTCCTTTGAGCCCCTGGACATTATCTTTTTCTGGTTGTAGGGCAGGGGAATGTGGGATCCTCCCCACAGATCCTTCAGGCAAGTCCATCAGTTATCTAGGGCTAAGCTGTCTGTTCCTGGGCTATCCAGGGGAAGCCAGTACCAATAGTCCATCTGGCATTTCCTGTCCATAACATATTGTGTGAGATTCATCATGTCGTTGTGTGTCGATGTCCATTATAAATGGGATGAGGAAAGAGGGAGAGAGAGAAATAAAGCCAGGGAGGCAAGAAGCTGAAAGCAATGAAACTTGGAAGAGAAGGGAAAGACAAGCAAACACTACCATGTGCCTTGCCATGTGAAAGAGGAGTCCAGGATCCCTGGTCATGGGACTATAGGAATAAAGCATTATCTTGATGATGGATTGATTTGGACATTTTCACAGCCTCAAAACTGTAAGCCTGTAAGCTAAACAAATTCCTATTGTTAAAAACCAACATATTTTATGGTATCTACTTTGAGCAGCTTAGCAAACTATCTGTGGCTTAACCACCACCTGTTTTTCAAGCTCTCTGAGCCCCTGAAGGCAAACATATGCATCAGTCAAGAACTTTGACTAAATCACTGAATCATCTTTACAGTTCTCAAAGAATCACCAAGTCAATGGATAATATCACTCATAAACTTATTACAGTGGTGAGTAAAAACTACAAGAGACACCAAATGCTCTTCATCCTGACAGCACTGCCTTTGACATAATATTGGAATGGAGAGGGCAACCAGGCTCAGGGGACAAAAATAAGTGATTGCTTCCCATTCATTCCTTAGACCCGACTGATGTGTTCTCTCCATAACCCAACATATTTGAGAGGTAGGTCAGGAAACAAGTCATTGCTGCTGTTGCCCACACACCACTAAAATGAATGACTGGTCTTGGAATCCATTTGGTTGGCTGCTCTCTGGGCCTAGAAATTGGGTTTATCATCTGCCACAACCACTATTATTCATTTCCCTTTTTCTCTTCAGAGGAATTCCCCTCATTAAATACCTGATTGCTCATACTACCCAACAACGGCCTTCTGCTGCCAAGTCTCAGCGTACAGTTCAGCTCATCTCTCAACAGCAGGAACCTGCTGAGGTGAACTACAGACTAGCGTTCTGAAGTTGCTAATTGGGAAACCTGCTTTCCCTTGGACAAAAAGGAGTACAGACTAATACAGTCTTAACGTTCTCCTTAGTTTGACTAAACTTTAAGCAGGCTTCTTCCTGCCTTAACTCCAAAGCCTTACACTCTCCCCGCAAGCACCTAAGCAAGCAGTGTCTTATCTTCCTCTCCTCCTCCCCCAACCCTTAAGTATCCAGGTGCACCTAATCACAGTAAAAGAAAGCCTTCTGAGCCAAATGGCCCTAAATCACTCACCTGTCACAGTGGTTAACTCCCCCAACATCCTCCAGTACTTTTCCACTAGTCCACCCAGGCCCTAAAAACCCTGCCACCCTCAATGCAGTGAGTTCAGACTTGGTTCTAGTCTTTCCTCCCATTGCTATCCCTTTGAATAAAATCATCCTTTCCTATCTTTGGGGGTGATTTGACAACACACTTATTCTGCTTAGGCCCATTCTGGGAGCTGGCTGTAGGACCAAGGCACATTGATATGTGTGGGGTGGAAAGTGACATCTGGGTAAAAAAATGGATGTTTGGAGGGAAAGTCTCCTAGGGAGGAAACAAAATCTCCATCAGTCCCTTGGACTCTTGTAAACTAAAAGCAAGGGTGTTGGAAAGGTGGATGCTTGGAAAGTTCTGATGTTGTGGAACACAGTCAGAGGAACAAGGTCAAAAAAATTAATTGGGGCTTACGGAAAGGTAGGAGAAAGATCTACAGTGGAACTGCCTGTGAGGAAGGAAAAGAGAACACAGATTTGTCTGGGACCACTCAGAGAAAAGATGTGACTTTTGGGAAAACCACCTGAGAGACGGAAATCCTCTAGGACTGGTATAAATTTCTGTTCTCCTTTTAGAAGTCTTTGTGACTGGAAATACCTAAGATGTCGATCCCTGGAGGTCCAGCAGAGGCCTGGGCTTTCTTTTCCTCCCCAGACAGCCACTGCCAGGCCTGGATGACGCTGGCTGGAGGAGCAGCTGGGTGTGGCAGCTTGGATCAAACAGCAGGGCCTTAGACCAGGATATAAGACAGAGCAGCACACCCACTCCACAGGTTCCAACATCTGCTCCATCTGGACATTTAGGTCCAATTGTGGAGAGGATTTGTCCTCTGCACTGCCCATGGGCAGGTAATATGGTGAGTGAGGGGGAATGGTAAAGGGTATCTGGGTAAAAAGAAGAAATTCTAATACAATGGGCATTTGGGAGGAAGCGTTGAATTTTAAAATGAGTAATAGGGAGGAGGCTTAACCACTAAAATAGACTTAATATTAAATTCTGAGAGGGGAGAACACATTGTAATTTAACTTCCTCATCCATTCGACATCCAGAAACTTTGAGTGATTAGATGGCTTATCATGCTTTTCTCTCTTTCAGAGTTAGAATGCCCCGTCATATTGAGAACCCATTAGAAGTCTCTGTAAATAGAGATATGGGTTGGAAAGTACAGAAAGTCTTCTGTAATCTGTAAGAAAAAGATGAAAATTCAACAGGAGATAGGCCAAAAGATAGGAAAAGACATTTTGCAACAGCTCTGTAGTTGGAGTTGAAACACATGAAAAATGCCAACCCTATTGCAAGTAGGAGAAATGCCAATGTAAAGCAATGAGGTATTATTTTTAGCATATTTCATCAGCAAAACATTTGCAAAGATTTTATGAAATCCAGTGGTGGTATGATTTCATGAGAATGGATACTTATGTGTAAATTGGTCATATTCCCTGGTAGACAATTTGGCTGAAGTATGTGTTAATATGTATTAAAATATAAAAGATGCTTACTCTTGACTCACCAATTTCACTTCTAGAAATCACCCTAGAGTGGCCCCCCTCACTGCAGCACTACTGACATTTTAGGCCAGATAACTGTCTGTTGAGGGGAGGGGCATTGGAGGATGTTTAGCAGCATCTCTGGCCTCTATCCCACGTTCCCAAGTTATGACAACCAAAAACATCTCCAGACGTTTACAAATGTTCTGGGGGTGGAGATTGAGAACAAAATCACCCTAGTTGAAAACTGCATCTCTAAGAAATAGTGTCACAGAAGTCAGGGATGTGTTTTCCAGAAAGTTCAGTGACCTGAGTGGCACCGGCGAGCATAAGCAACAGCAAGGGGAGAAAGGAAGGGAACCCATTTGGGCCAGTTACTAGAGAAACACAGACAAAGTGGTTGAGTAATCTGAAAGTACTTTTAGCTACATGGGCTGTGTTGTATTTATTTATTTACTGAGTTTTAGAACATTTATTAGAATTTTTTGCTTGTTACCAGCCCAAGCAAAAGGCATTACATACCAATTGTGTAGCTTATTTCTTTTCATCTTGGTCTTCATTGACCCATAAATTGATCACTTCTCTGTCCTGTACTATAATATTAAGAGAGGGGTGCTGCTGTGGTGTGATCACATCAGTATGTGAAGGACTCAAAAGGATATATGGAGTGACATGTAAAATGCAGGAAAACCAAGAGACTATGGGAAAATGGGTAGCTTTTATAAAACCATCACCCCCATTCTAATACCCTTTATTGAGCTAACCTGACATTTAGATTCTATACTCTTTTCAGAATATGCAACCAGCTCTCACCATCTCTTAATCCCAGTGATGTCATCTTTGGCAAGCAATACACTTTAAAGAAATAAGACATTCAAACAGAAAGATTGATAATATGGTTGCCAAAGGAAGAAGGCACCAATTCCAAAAGTATAAGCACCAGGTACAGTGGTATGGGCCAAATCTCTTGGAGTTGGTGGTGGTGGGCAGGGGGTGGCAATCATCTTGTGATGACAGTGCTGAAAGATGAAGGCCAAAAGCCTGAGGTCCACATTCCCTTCAAGCTATGGTGTCCAAGGACAGTTGCTGCAAATGGGCTTTCTGTTACTAGGCAAGGGAAAAGGGAGAGATTTAAGCCAACCAAATTTATAAACCATAATTGTATCCTAAGTTTAGGAAAATGTAAGTTCCATCAGGATGCTTGGCACAATGAAGGCTCTAACGCAGTCTGCCCATGTGTTGTGACTTTCAAAGAAGCATGATATCACTTAGGTGGCTGCCTCAGAGAAGAACATGAGAAACTTTCTAGAAGGTCAAGAGGGTCACAGTTACTCTGAAAATTACATTATGCAAGAAATAGAAATTGCAGGCCATGCAGGAAGAGAGTCGTGCCTTCCTATTCAACTCCCTGTTCTGAATCTGTTGACCGGGAAGAGCTGCCATGGGTGGGGCCCAAGGCTCCGACTGGGGAGGCGATTCCCAGAGTTCCAGGAGGTGTGCATCTATTTATTTTTCTATATATTTTGACAACTCAATAGTAGCATTAACATTCATTAGCATTTTGAAGTAATTATATTGAAGTATAAATCACATACCATATGATTGGAACACATTGGAAGTGTACTATTCAGTGCATGTTAGTATATCCAGAGTTGTGCAACCACCATCACAATCAAGTTTAGAACATTTCTTCATATCCTCCCCAAAACCATATTCATTAACAGTCACTCTCCATTTCCCCGACCACAAATCTACTCTATATCTGTATGTTTGTTTGTTCTAGACACTTCACAAAAATGGAAACAAACAATATGTGGCTTTTTATGACTTATATGTGATTGGTTTCTTTTACTTAGTACAATGTGTACCAGGTTCATCCACATCGTAGCATGCATTAGTACGTCATTCCTTTTTATGGCCAAATAATATTCCATTGCTCTTCCATTCATCAGTTGGCAAACATCTGGGTTGTTTCCACTTTTTGGCTGTTATGAATCATGCTACCATGAATACACCTGTACGTGCTTTTGTACGGACATGTTTTCATTTCTCCTGTGTATATACCTTGAGAGGAACTACCTGGTGATATGGTAACCCTGTGTTAAACCTTTTGCAGTGGGCAGACTGTTCTCCGTGCAGCTTGTGCTGTGTTCTTTTAACTATGACACTACCCTATAATGAGCCTTGTGGGTCTCTTGGTTATTGTAAATGTATAATAAATAGAAGCCCAGGGGTACACGTCATCCTCTCAGTTTACCCAAACACACTTTGATCTGCCCCTACAGGTGCTGATGTTACTGACTCATGCCTTGAGCAGACTGAGGGCCTGTTTTTGTGCCTTTACCCTTGAGTGACAAGGGCTGTTTGGTCAGAATGGAATCTGAGATCAACCAGGCAGTCAGGACTTTGAGTCCTCCTATTTCTGCCTTTGATGGACATGAGTTTGAGCATGTATCTGGCTGCTCTTGGTGTCAACTGTCTTTCCAGGGACTCCTGATCTGCCTCCCTGCCAGGTGTTCTGAGGCTTACACAATGTAACACAGGTAAGAGTGCTACAAGCAAGCACAAGACAGCAGGGGCCAACTTCCCATTCTTTCCTCAGGACCACAGAAAGTGGCAAGAAGAGGGGGAAATTGACCACAGGCCATTATTTCTCAATCTAGGTGGGCAAGGACCTGGAACTTGACTCAGAAAGAAGAGTAATTGGCAACTGAAGCCCCAGCTGGACATGCTTTCTTTTTTCACAACCAAACAGAGCTTTTTAAAATAACTTTTTAATTTTAGTAACATATATAGAATTTAAAATTTCCCATTTTAAGCACTTACAAATGTACAATTCAGTAGTATTAATTAAAATCTTAATATTGTGCTACCATCACCTACATGCAACACCCCAATTTTGTCATCACGTCAAACAGAAACTGCACCTGATAAGTAATAATTCCCTTTTCTTTCCTTGCCGCCCCCCCAATCCATTGATCCTGACTAACCCATAATCTACTCTCTTTCTCTCTGATTAGAAAGAGCTTCTACTAAGGATTACAATTAAGTGAGGTCATACAATATTTGCTTTCTTATGTTTGGCTTATTTCACTCAATAAGATGTTTTCAAGATTCATACATGTGGTAACATGCATTAGAACTTTATTCATTATTTATGACTGCATAATATTTCATTGTGTGTGTATACCATACACTTTAGTTGCTTCTACCTTTTGGCTATTGTAAATAATGTTGCTATAAGCATTGGGGTACAAATATATGTTCAAGTCCCAGCTTTCAACTCTCTTGAGTATACACCTACAAATGGGATTGATGGGTCATACGGTATTTCAAATTCCCATGGAACCACTGGCTGAATTCCACAGTGGAAGTTCCACTTATATGTACATTCCATTTACAATATATGTTTTCTTAAATTTTTGCACTCTCATCATGCTTATGATTTTATTTTATTTTTTTACTAATAGCTATTCAAGTGGGTGTGAGGTGCTATGTGATTGTGGTTTTGATTTGCATTTCTTGGATGACCAATGACATTGTGCATTTTTTCATGTGCTTATTGGCCATTTCCATGCGTTCTTAAAAGAAATGTCAATCAGGTCTTCTACCCAATTTTAATTGGATTGTCTTTTTGTTGTCAAGTTGTGCCAGTTCTTTACGTATTCTGGATATTAAGCTCTTATCAGATACATCGCTAGCAATTATTTCCTTCCATTCTATAAGTTGATTTTGACTGTTCTGATACTGCCTTTTTATGTACAGAAGCTTTTGCTTTTGATGAAGTCTTCTTCAGCTATTTGTCCTTTTGTTGCCTGTGATTTTGGTGAACCAATATGATCTTGCAGCACCCTTTGCTATGCCCTGTGGGCCTGCCGGCTCCAAGAGAGGAGGAGATCAGATTGCAGGAGCTGTCTCTATATAGCCCAAGCCACCTGGCTAAAGCTTACTCCTGAGGCTGGAGCCAGGACTGCTCAGAATGAGGGCACCCAGCACCTTGACTTGGACTTTGCTGCTCAGAACAGGTAACCCATGACTCAAGAGCCTTTTCTCCTGGGCCTCTCTCTGCTTTCCTGTTCAGTTGGGAGACTACTCAGTTTGCTTGTTGCTGACAAAAAACTCCATGGTTGACAAGCTGCCTGATGCTCTTCTCCAAGCACAATGTCTGGCTTCATTGACCTTAAGTGCTGGAGGAAGAGGGACAAGGGTGATGCTCATGCCAGCAGGCTCCTGCCATCCTGATGAACATTTTCTGGGTTTTGTGTCCTCTGTTTTGACATGTGACCTTGGGCCTCCTTCTCTCTTCCTCCCATCCCTTCTACACTCCCTTCTTCTTTCTGCAAACTTATACTGAGACTACTGGGGGACTATCCAGGGCTCGTCCTTGCTTTGGAAGCATTCCCAGGGATGTTCCTACAGGAGAGGGCTAGGTGGGAAATGGGCTTGGAATGAGTTGGAGCCACCATCGTGGGGAACCTGGGGAAGCCCCTCAGGAGGTGGTGGGCTCTGCATCTGACAATGGGCTGTAGCAGGAGTAGTAGCAGCAGCAAGTACACACACAGTCAGGAACCTAGGGGTGCCTGGGAAGGGGGAGCCACGTGGTGGCTCAGGGTTGGGCCTGAGAAAAGACATTAATGCACCAGAGTAGAATAACTCTGATTCTGGAATGTTGGCAATAAAATAAAATAAATGGTAGCATTTCTTCATGAAAAGGGCTTATTTCATCTCCCTCATTCTCACTTTCACTCTGTCCCTTCTTCTCTCCCCTGGCCTTTGCCAGCTCCTCATTTCATATTTTTCATACTCCATTATGCTCTCTTTTGCCACCACCCAACATATCTTGCCTTGGGCATTTCTCCTCCATTGTCAAGCTTTGCTGGTGGCAGGTGCCCCCCGCCCCAGAACTGCCCCCTCTCAGCAGGGCACTCTCCACTCCTGCCAGGACACTTGCAAGGCACCAGGTGCACTCTGCTTGCTCCTCTCCCTAAAGATTATCAGTCCAGCTTCAGAAACCCATCCAGGCTCTGCACAGACAAGAGCTTATTGCTTCTTTCCAAATCAGTGCTGTCAGCAGGATCTTAAAGCCACTGGCAGGGGAAACCTTGCCTGGAGCAACTAATATGCTTGATATTTCCTTTAATGATACTGTGAGGATGAATAGACAAAAGTCAACTTGGTGAAGAGGGAGCCAGTGTCCCACGTTTGCAGTCAGAAGCCAGTAAGTAGCTGGGTGACCTTGGTCAAGTCACTCAACCTTTCTGAGCCTTGGCTCTAGGACAATGATGGACACACAGGAACTAATGAACCTTGAAACACCACTGAAAGTTTAAAACCTTATACAAATGTAAGGGGTGGTAGTTATTAAAGCTGAAGGGGCCCCTAAGGTGGGTGTTTATCTAGAGGCTGATAGGTGGTTTGGTTGGATTACTGTGAGGAGAAGCGTGCTGTCCAAGCTTCAAGGTCGCAGCTCAGAATTTATCTCACAGGAGCTCTCAAAGCTACAGCTGGATTGAGGGACCCCCTTTTACAAGGGTCCTTTCCAGAGAGGTCACAGGAAGTTACGGGGACTTAATATGATTCTGCACTGGAAGCTGGGCCCTGCAGCCATGATTTTTATCTCCCAAAGCTCAGTTGATGGAATCCCTGAGGTGGGGTCTTTTTTTTTGTACCCCCAAAAGACTGGTTTGGCCTGAGAGACTGGGAAACCCAGCTAAGAAGGAATCCTGGTAAGGTTTCTGGCTGGAGTAGATCCTAGAGCATTAATTTCATCTTTTACTTATTGAATAAAGAAATACCATCTAATTTGGAAAATGAAGAGAAAGTGCTGAAATGTCAGCACACACAGGCGACCTTTGAGGAGAGTGTCCCTGAGATGGCCCTGTGCCATGGACGGTGTGGGAATTTTCCCCCGTAATCCCACGGGCAGGGACTATAATCATCCCCATTGTATAGATGAGTGAACTGAGGCTTAGAGGAAATTACTTGTCCGAGGCCCCACAGCTTCTGCGGGCTGACAGGACGCTCACCCTGGGCCGTCAGGACGCTCACCCTGGGCCATCAGGTTCCATGACTGAGCCCGTACCCCACAGTGTCCTCACGAGGATGAGCCGCAGAGCCGGGTCAGCCAGGGGACACCGGTTGTTTCTGGTCAGTTCCCTTGGATCCCAGTACCTACTTGGGTCCCTGAAAGGGTGAAACTTTCCTAAATGCAAGTGGTTGATTCCTTCTTGCTTGAAAATTGCATTCATCAGTTTATTCCAACATCAAATTGATTATTCATCTCAGAGAATTTGCAGCTAGAAATGTTCAAGTCAGGGTTAGAGTGACCACCTTGCCTGGTTTGCTGAGGACTAGGGTTTCTTGGGCCAAGAGGCTTTCAGAGCTGAGCCAGGGAAAGTCCCAGGAACCCAAGACAAGTTGGTGACTGTGGTAGGAGCTGACTTTTCTTCCTGTGCCTCCAGAGTGGGCACATTGCTTTAATTGATGGGAATTGGAGAAAAGGGTAAGACAGCTGACGAGTAGTCTGTAGGTGATGACTGTGATGTCGTCTCTAGGACCTTCCTTTGTTTGGCCCAGGAGAGCTCCAAGGAAGGAGATAGGGATGCATCTGTGCTCTATGCTCAGGTGCCGTCCCTACAAATTCCAGCTCCTCATATTGTGGGATTCATTTCCACTATTGTGCCTTGACCAGTAACTTCCAGCTTTTCATTATCCTCTCTCTTGATGTCTTTTCAGAGGCAATCCTTTCAACTACAAGGAGAAAAGGTAAATACTATGGCCATGTCATGGCACCTTTCCCTCTCCTCACAAAGAGGTTATGCTCTGTGGTTAGAGTCCTAATGGTTCACTTGGAAGCTCATTTATCAGGGACATTTTCTTGGTCAAGATGTGAAGCATTTCTGTCCTTCACAATCTGCTCTAACCCTTTAAAATCTCCAAATCCCCAAAATGACCTCTCAAGGTTCCTCTCCCCAGAAACCCTCCACTCCCACCCTAATAGACCTGGGGCCCCCTCGGGCCCCTCATGTCCTCTTCTGGTTGTAGGATCTGGAGAATTTGGGGGTCTCCTCTCAGATCCTTCAGGCATGTTCATCAACACTCGTGGGCCTGAAGCTGTCTGCATCTGGACCATCCAGGTGAAGCCATCAGCGCATGTACATCTACTGTTTCCTGTCCTTAAGTGAGTGCTCAGGATTTGAGTTTTGTTTGCTGATGTTGCCATTTCTATGATGAAGTTCATCTTGGCTTATTTCAGATTATCTGCTACCCACCCACCAGAGATCTTTAAAGCACCATCTGACTCCACTTTCACTGCCTGATGAAAACCCTTCTGGATTAACTTTTATCTCCTTTGCATGGCTTTGTGAAATCTTTCATGCTGTGTCTCCTAGATCTCTCCTCCCTTGAAATCACCTCTCCACTTACCATTCTGTGCTTGAGCTAGAACATGCTGGATTTTCTGGACACACCAGTTTATTTAGCAGCTCCATATTTTTGCTTACCTATCTTTTTTTATTTTGTCTAAAAAACATCCTTCCACCCCTTCTAGACTCTTCTGCCCCCTGCCTCTTTTCATATTTCATGATTCAACTCAGGACGAACTCCAACATGAGGTTTCCCTGACTCCCTCCACAGGTGGAATAGACCTGTTTCTTCTTTGTGTCTCTATCATGCAAATCTCTCTGTGGGCTTTAAGGCATACAATTGCGCTTGCTTATTTCTTCATTTTTCTCTCCTAGAATGTGAGCTCTATATCTAGGGCTGAAGAGAATTTTCTTGAATGAATGAACAAATGAAGAAATGAATGAATGAAATAAGAAATGAATGGATGCATTGATAAAGCCAAAGAAGGCATTCCCAATGCAGCAAGAACTCACAGCCTTTTACATCCCTGGGCAGTCTTCCTAGATTTTAACATCAGAGCCTCATTTTCCTCAATTTCAAATCCAAGCCACACTGTCCATAAAGGTGGATTAGACAGATGTTGTAATCTCTCATCAGCTTCCAGAACTGCTGCAAGGTCTGGACCTCCACTAGGCTACATAACTGCTTTTTGGAAGGTAGGAGATCTTAGTGGAGTTGATCAAAATAGGGCTTATTCCATTCACCTAATTGTTCTAGTTTGCTAGCAGCTGGAATACAATATACCAGAAACAGAATGGCCTTTAAAAGGGGGAATTTAATGAGTTGCTAGTTTACAGTTCTAAAGCTGAGAAAATGTCCCAATTACAACAAGTCTATAGAAATGTCCAATCAGGGAAAGGCATCCAGGGAAAGATACCTTGGTTCAAGAAGGCCGATGAAGTTCACGGTTTCTCACTCAAGTGAGAAGGCACATGGCAAACACAGTCAGGGCTTCTCTCTCGGCTGAAAGGGCACATGGTGAATACGGCGTCATCTCTTAGCTTTGTCTCCTGGCTTCCTGTTTCATGAAGTTCCCCGGGAGGTGTTTTCCTTTTTCATCTCCAAAGGTTGCTGGCTCATGGACTCTCTGCATCTCATGGCTACATTGTTTTGCTCTTTCTGAATCTCTTATTCTCCAATTTGTTTCCTCTTTTATAGGACTCCAATAAACCAATCAAGACCCACCCAAATGGGTGGAGACATGTCATCACCTAATCCCGTTTAACAACCACTCTTGACTAAATCACATCATCCAGGGAGATGATCCTATCACAGTTGCAAACATACATATTGAGCAGAGACCATTCTACCCTTATGAAATGGGATTTTGACCAAAACATGACTTTTGTCTAGGGGGCATACTTCCTTTCAACCCAGCACACTAATCCTTGCTCCAGTGATTCTGAAAAAGGTATTCTGGCCCAGAACTTTAAATTCATTTCTTGTGAGCACTTCTGGAGTAATCCATTCTCTATTCATTCATTGGTGCAGGGAGGCGGCATGGCAAAGTGGGCTGATTTCAGACTCTGATGCTTGCCTTTTCCTCTGCCCATATAGTCTCAAATGTGGAAGTGAGCAGGTGGAAGTCCTGGGTGGACCTGAGGACTCTAAATCCCTTGGGAATGTTTGTCAAGGCAGGTCTCTCATCTAAATGTCATCTGCCAGCATCCTGACCATCAAGTACTCAAGAAATTCCAGCCACCTGCCCAACTTTCTTTGATGCATATTACAATGATGATCCAAAAGGTAAATGTGGGGAGAGGTTTGCTCTCCTCCACCTCCCCAGGGTTGGTTATGTGGTAGGATGGGTATATTGTTGTTGGCTTAACTGTTGAAATAAGGTAGAGTCACTGCTGGACCACCACTTGGTGAGCAGTCAGTGAGGCCCAGTGACCCTCTATACAAACATATTTAGGTTACGGCTGTCCAAGTATTTCTAATCCCTGGGTTGTTGGGCCTGGGTAGGCAACACAGGAAAGCTGTTTTTGAAATTGCACCTCTGAGAATATATATATTTCTCTTTTATTGATTTGAAGAGCACTTTGGCATTTAATAGTCTACGTATACATTACGTATAGTATACATGTATGGATACACTAAATGTATAAATATATACATGTGCATGTATATTATTAAAAAGATACTCAAGGACTGATGTTATAAGCTTTTAACATGGGAGTGCATGTTCATTTAAACCTTCTGACACAATGAAACATACAATACACAATCCTTATCCATAAAAGGCTCCTAATTCTATATGGACCCCAAACCAATGCAGGTAATGTCAAACAGTCACATAAGAAGCTATGGTTCCAGGACAACAAATGCCATCAGGAAGTGTGGCAGCTGGAGACACTAGGAGATATTGGAGGATTTACTCATCCCATGGAGACAACAGGGAACATATCATGGGAGATGGTACGCAAGGCAGGCCTTCATGTGTGGGAAGTTTTTAGAGACCAAAGCTGAAAGTTATGAGGATTAGGTGCCATGTCAACAAGGGAGCAGAGTCAAGAAAGGTGGTAAATTTAGAAACAAAGAGAATACAGAAAGAAGGGAGCACTGGGTTTGGTTTGGTGCAAGACCTTCAGAATGAGCCTTTGAATGTACTTTATGTACACTGCTAGACTGGAATTGACTCCCTTTTCCTTCAAGATGGGAGAGAACTGTCTGAGGTCTATCCTAGACTGGGGGGTGGGGCGCTTATTTCATTGTCCTGATTCTGGATGGGCCCCTCCCTTTGAACTCAGTCCCAGTGCATATTAGTGGCATTCATTTTTGCATTCTTGTTCCTTCATGCATCAGTAACTTCCTACTTCTATTTTTATTTTTTATTTCGTTTGTCTGTCTAGGTCCCTCTCCAAGGCCAGATGTTTCAACTCTAAGGAGAAAAAGTACATGTTGCCAATAATATTGCACCTGTCCCTTTTCCCCTTACAGAGAATATATCCTTTTTTGTGTGTGTCCAGAAGGCCCACTGGGTAGGTCAGTTACTTGAAGCATCGTTTAGCAAAGGGAACTGGTATCTGCAGTTAATCTTCTGCTTCAGCCCTTGACCATCCTTAGATCTCTGATCAGGTCAAACTCATCAGTCTTTCTCTCCCTGTACATTCACCACTGCCCCCCTACAACTCCTCTACAGCACCAGGCAGCCTCTTTGTTCCTCACATCTTAAGTCTCATGAGTCAGGGAGAATGCAGTGCCTTTCCACAGAGCACTGCCAGATGAGGAGTTGAGCCTCCTCCAAATGTCTGGAGTCATGAGAGTTTTAGGTGCTTCCCATTGTTCAGCAATAGGAAATGAGAGCAATATAGGCAGAGAGAATCACAGCAGCTGGGTGGATGAGGGTCAGAAAGAGGGAGAGTGTGCTCAGAGGCAGATGGCTTGTTCATTATTTTATTGAATTCAGGTGAGGGCCAAGAACTTTATAAACATGAGCTCTTCTAATCCTATAATACTCCTGTTTTAGTTTCCCAGCTGCTAAAACAAATACCATACAGTGGGTTGGATTAAACAATGGAAATGTATTGGCTCATCGATTTAAGGTTAGAAGTCTAAAATCAGGCATCAGCAAGGCTATGCTTTCATGCCAGGCAATGGAATTCTGGGACTGGCTGCCCATGATCCTTGGTTTCCGGTTTTCTGTCATATAGTCATGCACACGGTATCGTCTTCTCCTTTATCTTCTGTTTCTCTTGACTTTCCGCTTCTAGCTGCTTGTTGTGACTTCTCTTTCTCTGTTCCACTTCCTTTGCTTATAAGGACTTCAGCCATGGATTACGGCCACCCTCTATCATTTTGGGCATGCCTTAACACAAGTGAGTAAACCCACAGGACCAGGTATTGAGTCTTGAACATAACTTTTGTGGGGGACATGATTAAATCCCCAAACAGCTCATAAGGAAGCTGCCATTTTAACTGCATTTCCCACTTTTAGAAACTGAGCATGTCTGAAATTGGTCATGGATTCTCATTGTCTTATTTGTTAGGCCTAGCTTGGGTCAGAAGAACTGGTTTCTTCACTATTTCTTTATCCTGCACTAGGAAAAGATCTTCAGGGAGGAACAAATGTGATGTTCGTGCTGAATTTCTATTCATCAATCTGGAACTTTGGTTGATGGCAAAGAATGTTTTGGTAAGGGGGTGTTTTAGTTTTCGTGGCCACTCAAGCAAATACCATGCAATGGGTTGGCTTAAACCATGGAAATATATTAGCTCATGATTTTGAGTCCAAATCAAGGTATCTTCAAATCAAAACTTTCTCTCCAAAGATGGGGCATTCTGGGGGTTGCTGATGATGATCCATACTCCTGGGTTCTTTTGAAATTTAGCAATGCACATGGCAGCTTCTTCTGGCCTATCCCTTCTCTTCTGGGCAACTCTGACCTTCAGTTTCTTGCTTTATATGGCTTTCTTTCTTTGTGTCTGAATTTCAATCTACTTATACAGGACTCCAGAAATAGGACTAAGACTTATGCTGATTGGGTTAGGCTATACCTTAACTGCTGTAACCTTACCAAAAGGCTTTAATTACAAATGGGTTCATACCATAGGAATGGATTACATTTAAGAACATGTTTTCTGGAATATAGCTCCAAACCCCCATAGGGGGTATTTTATTTCTTCTACTTTCCACTGTCAAAAAATTATAGTTCTAGAAGGTATGGGTCCCATAAAAAGCTTGAAAAGAGTAAAACAAAAACTTCTACCATCTTTGTGAGGTCCTCAGATTTGGGTCATCAAGGTTGTGTTTTTAGTTTGGGAGAAGCCCAAAGAAGGAGGACAACAATGATGCAGACCTTAGGAATGGGGAAGTCCCTCTAGGCTGGAGTAGCTCTGGAGACTTTCAACATTGCCTTCTTCTGGTTTTAGTACCTCCTGAATGTGGGGGGGTCTCTTCACAGCTGCTTCAAGCAGGTTCTTCAACTATAATAGAACTGAAACTGTCTGCATCTGGACCATCTTGATGCAACCATCACAGCAAGAGGTTCTAGCATTCACTCGCCTCACGTGAGTAACCAAGTTGAGTTTGGTTTGCTGATATTCTCACAGTTTTCCAGGAAAGAGTCCATCTTGGCTTCTTTTAGTTTATTCTCAACAAAGTATAAGAGATACCTAAAATACCTTCCAACTTTTCTCTCCCTGCTGAAAATCCTCCATGGTTCCCTGCTTTTGATTGAAGTTTAGTCCCCTTTGTGTGGTTTTGCAAAATCCTTCTGGTTCTGGCTCTTGGATCTCTCCTCCCTTCTAATACTTCTCCCCTGAGGTCCCCTTCTCTACAACTGAGCCACAACAGACTGAGTTTATAGGACATACCATGCCCTTTATCACCAGCCTGATGCCTTAATTCACACTCCACTCTACCCCTTCCACACATTTCTGCTCTCTTCTTGGGAATCTCTATTCATATTTCATAAATTAGCTCTGGGCTAACTTCTCCATAAAGTCTACCTGACTCTCTCCTCAGGTAGAGGAGATTTCTCTTCGTGCCATAATCTTTACCCCATCTATATCTCTACATGGAGTTTAAGGCATACAGTTGCACTTATTCTTTTACTTTGTCTCTACTAGAATGGGAGCTCTACCTCTAGGTTTCAAGAATATTTGTTGAAAGCATGAATGAATGAGAGAATGAAAGAAAGAATAAATGAATGAAAGAATACCTTCAGTGATCATGGTCACAGGAGGAGGCATTTCAAATGCACAAGTAATGTAATATCCCAGGGCAGTCTTCAAAATTTCATATGGAAATTTTCTTTCCATCAAATCCAGAGCAAATCCAAACAGCACACAATGGTGGATTAGGCAAACATTGACCTATGCTATTCAGGGCCCTTCCCTGCTCCAAACCTGCTACAGGGCTGCCCCCTTCTCCCCATGAAGTTACCCAGGTGCTGTTTGAATGAGGGACTCCTTAGAGAGGCTACACAAAGTAGGACTTAATGTGTCAGTATTCTACAGCCCAGGTGGAGGCAAAGTGATCCAAGGAGCTGGTAAGTGTAGTAGGCTGACTGTCCCCTGTTCAAAAGAACAGATAGATATTTCTGGCATTTCATAACTAATGAGAGGATTTAGTGCAACTGAGTTTCCACTCCTTAGTAGAGGGAGACTGCCTACAGGAGAGAGAAGGACTTTTAAATCTTGAGCTTCCTTTACCTCTGCCCAAACAGCCTCAACTGTGTAAATGAGTGGATAGAAGTCTTTGATGCACATCTGAAACCCAAAGCTTTTGGGAAAATGTGTCAAGGCAACCATTTCATCTTTCGGTCTACATTGAACATTTTAACCTTCAAATACAAGAAAGTCCAGCCACCAGCCCAGTTTTTTTGATGCATATTACTATGGTGATCCGACAGGTAGGTGGGGGAGGGGTTGCTTCTGATGCTTTCTTTCCAACCCAAGACTTCCCAAGTGGTATGATGGGAACACGGTTGTTGGTGTGACTGTTGAAACAAGAGTGCACCAACATTCTGCTAGAGACCATGTGGTGAGGAGAATCAGTGTGGCCCAGGGACCCTCTGCAGAAAGACACACAGCTCTCATCATTCTATGGGTAGGTCCTGCTCCATCATTTCTGCATACCCATGTTTTTGGGGTTGAATAGATTTGATATGAAATCTATTTCTGAATTGTACCTTTTATTCCATGATGAGGCATTTTATACTCAGACAATATAATCTGTCCTCTTTATTAATGTTATTATAGGCCCTTATAATAGTAGCTATGAGTAGTGTATTTATTTATAATATGTAGTACATAAGTTAATAATATACATAATGTATACTACACATGTTCTTTATATAAAAATATAGGTATATAAGTATAAATATTTAGTCTAAAAATTTACTCAAGGAATGCAATTATAGCCTGATGACCTACGTGTGCATGTTCAGTTCACCACTAAGTGTGTTGAATTTGAGAATCAAATAGAACTCAGAAAAATTTGCTTCCTCCATGATCCCAATGAGTTTTTGGATGAGTAAGCTCACACTGAGTTGGTTTGGAGCAGGACTCCTGGATTTAGTGTTAGAACATACTTCAGATACACTGCTGGATTGGCTCCTTTTTTTCTTCGTTGGACAAGATCTGTCTGGGGCTTGGCTCATTGTCCTGGTCCAGGTGGGCCGGGCCACAGTCTCACCTGCATGCCCTCAAGAGATGGGTAGAATCCAGTCAGACCCCTTCCCGTTGACCTCGTACAGAGTAGCTTCCATGTACACAGGGAAAGGGCAACTGGTGCCTAAAAGTCACACATTAAGCGAGAAGCTCTTTACTCTCACATGTTCTGACAGCATGCTTGTCTTGCAGCTTGAAAGATCATCTAAACTCATTGAAACATTTTGAAAAAGAAAAACAAATCCTAGTACTAACTTTCTGGATCTTCCAATTTTTTAGATCCCCCTCCTGCTCCAGTTTTTCCAGGTAGCCCCAATGGTAAGGATATTTTTTAGTGTGTGCAGTTCCCAGACCTATAATCTTCCCAGAGAACACCTCAGATTGAATAATGTGAGTTTATCAGACAAGCCTTGGCTTTGGTTTGGCATGCTTATGGCCTTTGATTAGAAGACTCCTTTCACACCAGGCCAAAGAGGGAAGAGAAATGTAAAAAGAACAAGAGTTGTAGTCTCAATTTTGACTCAAATTTGCCATGTGGTCTAGGCAATTCCTTTCATCTCTTTTGATGTTAGTTTCCTCAGGTATAAATTGGAGATGGAAACATGTTAACTACAAAACAAGTAACAAACAATAGTTAGCATTAACATTAAACACACACCATATTTCAGGTTTTCCTTTAGGAATTTCATGCTGGTTATCCAAATTCTTGATAGGAAATTCTCTGTGGCTGGTATTAGTGTTATTTTGCCTGAGGCTTAACTTGTCCAAGGCTGCAGATTCTGAGTATTCCAAGTAGCTCACTCAGGACTTTTGGATTCCAAATCTGTATTCCTACCTGTTACCTTTTATCTTGAGGTAAACAACAGTACCAGGCCAAGCAACCATAGGATGGCATGTGTTTGTATTCAGTTCCCTTAGATCCCTAGTACCTAATTTGGGTTCCAGAAATGGTGCAGAAATTTTCCTCACTTGAAAACATAATCTACTGATTTACTCCAACATCAAATCGACTTTATATAAGAAATGTTTTGGCCAGAGTTAGAGTGACCTACTGTCTTAGTTTGCCCTAGACTGAGAGTTTTCCTGATAACTTCTGGGATTTTCAGTGCTAAATCCAGGTAAACCCAGGATGCCATAGAGAATTTCATGACCCAGGTCAGCTTGGAATATTTTTCTTGTGTCTTCAGAGTGTGAACACTGAACACTGAGTAGAATTGGAGCAAAGGAGAAAGCAGCTGAAAGAGCTAGTCTGGATGCTGAATGTGAAATTGTCTTTTTGTCTTTCCCTTTGCATGGTCTAAGAGGGCTACAAGTGAGAAGAAGAGTCATATATCTCCTGTCCATGCTCAGGCAGCATCTCTTTGTATTCAAGACCCTCCATGTACATAAGTACCCACCCACCCATCCCACTCCACCTCCTCTACAGCACAAGCAGCCTCCTCGATCCTCCCAGCTCCACATCTCATGAGGCAGGGAAAACATGCTGCCTTGCAAAAGAGCTGATGCTAAATGAGGAAAAACGCATCCTCCAAAAGTCTAGAGTTTTGAGAGCTGAGGTGCTTCATGATGTTCAGGAAAAGGAAATGAGAGCATTAAAGGAGGAGAAAATCACTGCATACAGGTTAGGGGAAATGTGAGCACGTCCTTACAATACAGGTTGCTCATTGGTTTATTTACTTACCTGGTGTTCATGAGGTGCCAGGTGAGAGCCAAGTGCTTTACAAACATGAACACATGTGTAGGTTCAATTATTATCCTTATAATGTTGAGCTTTACCCATATACTGTGATCCTGGAGAACATGGAAGGTTGAAGAAACACCTGCCTTTTGTTTTCTAGGATAAGGCTGCAAGAAGCCATCCACTCCCATGTGACTTAAATATGACGCGCAGAGGCCTCCTTTGTTTTCCTAAGACAAGGCCAGACAAAGACCCACCAATTTCCCATTCTTTAGCCCATAAATGATTAGCCAAACTTTGTCCTCACTGATCCATCAGAACAAAATCCTTTTAACTGACTTGATCAACGTGTAATTAAGTTGCTTTCCTCCCTTACAGGATTCTGAAGGTTGACCCACCATTAAGGTTAAACAAGCATTGGAACCCAGACAACCCCTGCTAGATGCCCCCTGGAAAATCAGCTGACCTCGAGAAAAGACATTTTCTGGTTTACTCTGTCACATCACCTGCTCATCCCATCCCCCACACCCAGTTCTTGTGGTTTTGTTTCCTCTTCCCAATAAAAGAATATTCCTTTGCCTGTTTCCTGTTTAGAGCCTTCTATTTTACTGTCATAATTTTTCAAATAAAGCTTTTTTTTACCTATGAAGGGATTTTTTGGGGGTGGGGGGATATCTTCATTTTACAATTGAGGAAACTGACATATGACAGATTTATCGTGGAATACCTTCTGACAGCATTAGAAAATATGATCAATTCACATTTGTTATATAGGTTAGTCCTATCTAAGGACTGAGGAAGAAGTTTTTTTGTTTGTTTGTTCTGTTTTTTTCTGCTATTTCTCTGGCAGGCACTAGGAAATGACTTCAGGGAAGCACAAATGAAATGTTTACACTGGTTTTCTGCTCACCTATCTGAAATGTGGTTGATGATAAAGAATGTTATGCTGAGAAGTCTTGAACTTCTTCTATTTCCCACTGTCCAAATACAAACTGTATTATAAGAATGAGTATGGGTCCCTTAGAAAGCTCTGAAAATGAGTAAAACAAAATAGCCCACCTCTTTGAGGATCATCAGATTTGGGTTATCCGTGTTGCATTTTGTTTGGAAACACAGGAAGTAGGAGGATCAACAATGTTGCAGGTCTTAGGAATGGGAAAGCCCCTTTGGGGGAAGCTCCTTGGAGCCTTTCAAAATTCTCTGGATGAGAGTGTTTTTGGCAACTTGACAGAGTTTTGTTCTGCTAAAAGGTATATGTTGACTGGTTGTTCCCAGATACACTGGAGACAGGATGAACTGAAGGCTTCAAATTTGCAGCTTAAGCACTGTATGTAAGATGCAAAAGTTTCTACTATGTGTGCTCTGAAAGAAAATCTTATTTCCTGTGGCCACAGACTTAGATTTCTAAAACCAGAATCAGAGTCACATTTTGAAAGTGGCAGAGTTACATTGTAAACTAAATTCTCAACCTTGTAGGGTGTCTGCCATTACAGTGAGGGCATTGATTGGAAAGAAATGGGATCTTAAAAATTGGAATGGGGACATATGGGTTGATAATGATGGTAGGAGGGATATTTGTAACCCTAGATTTTGCTAGGTCTTTGCTAGATAAAACTTAAATAATCTGCCCTAAAGGAACAGCCAGCCAATCTCCAGCTTGCTTTGAGGAATCAGCTTCCCAACCTCCAGTCTGCCCTGAGGAATCTGCCATCCACCCTCTACTTTAAGAGATTAACCCTACAGTGCCTGATAAACTTGTGACCATCTTCCCTGAGGAAACAACCTTCACTCTTCTGTCTGGAGAGATTAATCCTGTTTTATCAGATGGAACTGCAAAGGAATCCCCCGAGGTAATGGGCTTGAAAGATATTTCTAATTCTTTTCATGACCTACCCCCACCACCCCTCTTTTCTTCAAGACCTATAAATAGACTAAAGTCTCAACAGGCCCTGAAAGATGAGGTACAAAATGTGACCCATGAGGAGGAACACTATACTGCAAAAGAATGGCATGAGTTTTCCAATTTATATAAACAGAAATAAGGGGAATATATGTGGGAATGGATATTAAGGTTGTAGGATAATTGTTGAAGGAATATAAAGCAAGATTACGCTGAATTTATTGATATGGGCCCACTAAGCAGAGATTATGGATTCAGTGTTGTACTTGAGAGATCAGTTTGTTTGGGTCATTGGCTGAAACATGGCTCTAAAGGTGGCTGACATTACCTGAGGTCAAAATACCAGAACTTCCCTGGTATAATATATATGAAGGGATCCAAAGGCTTAGAGAGAATGGAATGTTGGAGTGGATTTGCTATGGAAGACCTGATAAAACACCCAGGAATGTCCAGAGGACACCTTTCACCAGGAGTGTGAGAAATAAAATTGTGAGACCAACTCCATCATCTCTGAAGAGGAATAAATTTCTGTGAGGAATAAATTTGTGAGACTGACTCCATCACCTCTGATCACCCTTCTCTGTAGGTTAGATGATACTGTGGGAACTGCTGACACTGAGCTGGAATCCTTAAACACAATGGGAATGAATGGATCCCAAGTTGATAGAAGCTATGTGACAGCACTTAATTGCCAAAGACAAGGTGGACATGGCTATCATAATGGACAGTAGACAAAGCAGCAGTCAAAATAATCTGATTTGCAAGGACCTATGGCATAGGCTAGTAGATTATGAGGTACCTAGAAGTAAAACAGATGGACAGTCTACTAAATTTCTACTTAATCTGTATAATCAGAAGAGTTCTAGGTCAAATGAACAAAGATCATTTGAATCACAAAAACAGAGAGTTATGTCTCCTTAATCAATTCCCAGACTTGAAACAGTTTACAGACCCAGAACCCCTTGAATGAAAGGAAGGCCAGGTCCCTTTGGGGAAGGACCCTGTTATACTGCCCAAAATTTACTGTTAATCATCCACTCAGGCTTCTCCAGAGACTTCCTGCCTTTTACCAGAGTAACTGTGGACTGGGGAAAAGGAAATGATCAGATATTTGGGGGATTATTAGACATTGACTCAATTGACATTGATTTCAACAGACTCAAACAGCATCACTCTGGTCCAATAGTCAGAGTAGAGGCTTATGGAGGTCAGGTGATTGATGGAGTCTTAGCTCAGGTCCACCTCACAGTGTGTCCAGGGTGTTGCCAGACACATTCTGTGGTTATTTCTCCAGTTCTTGAATGCATAATTGGAATAGACATACTCAGCAACTGGCAGAAACCCCCCCATTGGTTCCCTGACTCTTGGAGTGAAGGAAAGGCCTTTATAATAGGAAAGACCAAGTGGAAGCCACTAGAACTATGCTATCTAGCAAAATAGTACATCATAAGCAATACTAGATTCCTCAAGGAATTTCAGAAATTAGTGCCACCATCAAGGACTTCAGGAATGCATAGGTGGTGATTCCCAACACATTCCCATTTAACTCTCCTATTTTGCCTATGCAGAAAAAAAGATGAGTCTTGGAGAAAGACAGTGGATTATTGTAAACTTAACCAGATGGTGATTCCAATTGCAGCTGCTGTTCAGGATGCAGTATCATTACTTGAGCAAATCAGCACATCCTCTGGTACTTGGCATGCAGCTATTGATCTGGAAAATGCTTTTTTCTAAATAGCTGTTAGTAAAAACCATCAGAAACAGCTTGCTTTCAGCTGGCATACCTTGACTGTATTGCCTCAGGGGTATATCAATTTTCTAGCCCTATGCCACAATCTTGTCCACAGGGACTTTGATTATTTCTGCCTCCCATAAGACACCATACTGGTCCATTATATTGATGATATGTTGATTGGACGTAATGAGCATGAAGTAGCAACTACTCTAGACTTATTGGTAAGGCATTTGCATGTCAGAGAATGAGAGAAAAATCCAACAAAATACAGAGTCCTTCCACTGAAGTGAAATTTCTAGGTGTCTTGTGGTATGGGGAATGTCAAGATACCCCTTCTAAGGCAGAGGATAAAAATGGTGGAATGCCCTTTTTAAACATTTTGTGTGTGTGTGTGAAATATAACATATGTATAAAGAAAACTAATAAAAAGCAATAATTTTCAAAGTACACTTCAACAAGTAGTTACAGAACAGATTTTTGTTATCGTTCCACTATTTCAGGTTTTTCCTTCTAGCTGCTCCAAAACACTGGAGGCTAGAAGAAATTTCAAAATAGTGATTTAGCAGTCATATTCATTTGTTAAATCCTTTTTTCTCTGTTATAATTCCTCCTTCCCCTTTGATCCTTCTTCCAATCTGTAGGGATCTTTAGAAAATGCCTGTTCTGACTTCTTCATGTTGAGAAGGGGTGTTGACACTAAATGACAGGGGAGTGCAATTGGTTAATAATCTTGAAGAGGCTGTTCCTCTGGGTTTCAGGATTTTTCTGGCCTAAGAACAGTCTGGAAATTATACATTCCAGGATGGCAAACAAAAGTGCATGAAATTTTTATATAGTCACAGTTCGAACTCTAGATATTCCTGAGTTAACAGGAGTGAGTGATGTTGGTTGGGGGTTAGCAAACCCAATGAGCACTATCGAACTGAAGCTTGCATAAGAGTAACCTCCACAAAAGTCTCTGGACTCTATTTGATTTCTTTTAGCCACTGATGTCTTCTATTATTATACTTCATTTCCCCTTTCAGTTAGGAAGGCATTGTCAATCTCACAGTGCCAAGGCCCGTCTAATCCCTGGGTGTCATGTCTCACGTTGTCAAGAAAACATTCACCCCTAAATATCTAGCGGAAGGTAATGATGTTTCTTGCAGAGTCGGGCTTGCACATCTGAGCAACAAAATAGGTTTCCTGGAAGCAACTCTTAGGCTTCTCTATAAGTAGTCTTAGCTTCTTCACTACAGAAATAAGTTCCATAAGGGCAAGCCTCAAAATGAAGGGCTTAGCCTATTTTCTTGGGAGTCCCTAATGGTTGAGAGAGTACCTGGGGTTTCCCAGATGGGAAAGTTTAACAGTTTCATTTTGTTTTCCTTTGGACCTTCAAGGGATTCTACTAATACTTTTTAATTATCAGCCTACCATAGTTTAAGATGTATCCAGTTATTACTTTAAGCTGTACAGAATTATAAGGCCTTGTTCCTGTTCTGGACTCCAGGAAGTTTGGGCTGTTTATAAGATCTATCCAGCAGGTTGATTTAGATTTTGCGTTACAGAAAATTTAGGTTATAGATACAATAAACCACTGCCTTTGGTCTCATACAATAGGTGAAGATCTAGAGAACATACACTATCATCTTTTACCCTTATTTTGATTTACCTTAGTCCCAGCCAGATTGGTCAGATTGGCTTCTTCTTTATCTCTAATTGAGGTCTGAACTCTTTTTCAGTTATTTTAAATGTTATGGTATTTAGCTATGCTAACTTTTAGGGCTGCAGCACTCCTTCTCAGGGTCTTAGGTGTCACAGAGTTACTTAACATTCCAGGATAAAAACAGCTGATAAGCATACAACTCAAAGACTCAGAATCTAGAAATACACTTACAAATTTAGACTAAGTATGGCTTCTATAAAGGCTTACAATCTAGGCTCCAATTTTCTTATAAGCATTTTCTGAAAGAGACCTTAGCATAGTTGTTCTTTTGTTTCTGTCTTATTTTGCACAACACATTATCCCGAGGTCTTATTCAGTTTTTTGCATGCCTCTCAACATCCTTCCCTTTTATAGCTGCACCACATTCCATCATACAAATGTATCACAGTTAGCCATTCTGCTACCCAGTCATTGGATCCTTTGGCTCCCTCCATATATTGGGCATCATGGATAATGTCCAAAATAAACAAACAGTGTCTTCCAGTAACCTCACTGGGCTGTACAATCAGCAGCACTCACCATTTTAGACAATTTTTATTGGTCCATAGAGACAAGGAACCAATAAACAGAGCCTCACAAAATATCAAATCAAAACTACTCCTTATCACTTGTCCCTTCTCCCCAATTAGTTGTCCCTGGTAATGCTGTGGTGCTGTGAATATCTTCTGGTTAACTATTAGTTATAATTGGCTATAGCATGTATATTAGTTTGTTAAAGCTGCTGCTATGCAATATACTAGAAACGGAATAACTTTTATAAAGGGAATTTATTATGTTACATTTTTACAGATCTAAGGCCATGAAAATGTCCAAATTAAGGCACCAACATGATTTATCTTCACTCAAGGAAGGTTGATGCTTCTGGAACACCTCTGTTAGCTGGGAAGTCATGTGGCTTGCATATGCTGGTCTTTTTTTTCTAGTTCTGTTGCTTCCAGATTCTGATGCTAGCGGTTTCCTTTCCAAGCATCTGTGGGCATTCACTTGGCTCCTCCAGGACACAAGTCTGGGTTCTGGCTTACTTAGTATCTCATGGAAAGGTACATGGTGACATTGCTGGGCTCTACCCATGTTTAGGCATCTGCTATCTCTGTCAGCACTCCAAGCATCTCCAAACATCCAGCTCTGAAGCAACTGTTCTCCATGCACCTGCATCTGAGGTTTCTTCAAAATACTTCCTCTTTTAAAGAACTCCAGTAAACCAATCAATACCCACCCTGACTGAATGGAGTCACATCTCCATCTAACCAAAAGACCATACCCACAATTGGGCATGTCACATCTTCATGGAGATAATCTAATCAAAAGGGTTTCCATCCTATAATATTGAATCAAGATTAAAGATCATGGCTTTTCTGGGCCACATAACACCTTCAAACTAGCACAGCATGCCTTTTTAGTTTTTCTCCATACACTTTTAATATTGACTCTTTGCCTAATATCAAAACTTTGAAATACATCATGTGAGAACTTATTTACAATTGTAGATTTAATTATTGGGATACATGGCATTCTACATTCCCTTTCAATCATATTCACTTTCAATATGGAAATGTTACTTAAAATCCCATTAATTAATTATCGTCACTTCTATCCATTCCTTTGCATTTAGGTTCAACCTCACTGGGTAACCTTTCTCCCATCTCTAGCTTCTGTGTACCTCTAGGTCTGCTATATCCTACAATGTAACCTCCGAGATTACCTTTACCAGAGTCCTAATAGCGAAATCATACAGCAGCTGTCCTTTTGGGTCTAACTTATTTCACTCAGCATTTTGTCCTCAAAATTTATCCACATTGTCATTTGCTTTGAGGCCTCATTCATCTTACTGCTGCATAATATTCCATCATATGTATATACCACATTTTGTTTCTCTGCTCATCTGTATTGTTTCCATCTTTTGGCAATTGTGAAAAATGCTACTATGAACATCAGGGTGTTGTTCTAGTTTGCTAGCTGCCAGAATGCAATATACCAGAAATGGAATGGCTTTTGAAAGGGGAATTTAGTAAGTTGCTAGTTTACAGTTCTAAGGCCGAGAAAATGTCCAGTTAAAACAAGTCCATAGAAATATCCAATCAAAGGCATCCAGGGAAAGATACCTTGGTTCATGAAGGCTGATGATATTCAGGGTCTCTCTCTCATCTGGAAAGGCACATGGCAAGCACAGTCACAGTTTCTCTCTCAGCTGGAAGGGCACATGGTGAGCAAGGCATCATCTGCTACTTTCTTTCCTGGCTTCCTGTTTCATGAAGCTCCCCGAGAGGCGTTTTCCTTCTTCATCTCCAAAGATTACTGGCTTGTGGGCTCTCTGCTCTCATGGCTATGTCGTTCTTCTCTGCTTTCTCTGAATCTCCCACTCTCCAAAACGTTTCCTCTTTTATAGGACTCCAATAAACCAATCAAGACCCAGCCAAACGGGTGGAGACATGTCGTCACCTAATCCAGTTTAACAACCACTCTTGACTAAATCACATCATCCAGGGAGATGATCTGATTATAGTTTCAAACATACAGTATTGAATAGGGATTATTCTACCTTTATGAAATGGATTTTTGATTAAAACATGGCTTTTCTAGGGGGCATACATTCTTTTAAACCAGCACAGGTGCAAATGTCTGTTTGTGTCACTGCTTTAAGCTTTTCTGCATATATATCAAGTATTGGTATTGCCAGGTCATAAGGCAGCTCAATATTTAATTTTCTGAAGACTTACCAAACAGACTTGCAAGGTGGATGCACCATTATACATTCCCACCACCAGTGACTAAGTGTTCCAATTTCTCCACATCCTTTCCAACATTTGTTGTTTCTGGTTTGTTTAATAGCAGCCATTCTTATAGGTGTGGGGTGGTATCTCATTGTCATCTTGATTTGCAGTTCCCTTACAGCTAATGAAAATGAGCATCTCTTCTTGGGCTTTTTAGCCATTTGTATTTGCTCTTTGGAGAAGTGTCTATTCATAATCTCTGCCAATTTTGATGTGGAGTTGTTTGTTATTTTGTTGTTGAGCTGTATAATTTCTTTTTGTATACAGTATATCAAGCCTTTACCTAATATGTAGTTTCCAAGATTTTCTCCCATTGAGTTGGCTGCCTCTTTTCCTTTGTTGACAAAGTCCTTTGAGGCACAGAAAAGCTCTTGATATTCAAGAATTCACAATTCCCCATTTTTTTTTCTTTTGCTGCTTATGCTATTGTGTAAAGTTTAAGAAGCTACTTCCTACTTCAATTCCCCATCCTCATCAATGGATAGAACATCTAGAAAGTGGGTAAATAATGAAACAGATTTCGAATAATGCAATAGGTGGACTGGACTTAACACACATTTACAGAACACTACACCCTATAGCAGCAGAATACACATTTTCTCAAATACTCATGGATCATCCTCACATATAAACCGTATGCTGGGTCACAAAGCATAAATAAATTTTAAAAGTCTCAATAAATTTTAAAAGACTGAAATTATACAAAACAGTTTCTTGGATCATAATGGAATGAAGTTGAAAAGCAAAAACAGACAGAGGGTCAGAAAATTCACAAATATGTGTAGGCTAAACAACATACTCTTAAACAACCAATGGGTCAAGGAAGAAATTACAAGAGAAATTAGTAAGTATCTTGAAGCAAATGAAAATGAAAACACAGCAACTAAAAATTTATGGGATGCAGCAAAGGCAACACTGAGAGGAAAATTTATTGCCTTAAATGCCTATATTAAAAAAGAAGGAAGAGCAAAAATCAAGGACTTAACTGTTCACTTGGAAGAACTAGAGAAAGAACAGCAAACTATGCCCAAAGCAAACAAAAGGAAAGAAATACAAAGACTAGAGAAGAAATACATGAAACTGAGACGATGCAAACAATTGAGAAAATCAACAAAACCAGAAGTTGGTTCTTTGAGAAAATCAATAAAATTGATGGACCCTTAGCTAAGCTGACAAAATAAAAAGAGAGGATGTAAATAAATAAAATCACAAACAGAAGTGGTGACATAACCACTGACCCTGCAGAAATAAAGGAGGTAATGAGAGGATACTATGAACAACTTTACACTAATAAAATAGATAACAAAGATGAAAAGGACAACTTCTTAAAAAAGGCATGAACAACCAACATTGATATAAGAAGAAATAAACGACCTCAACAAATGAATCACAAGTAAGGAGATTTAATCAGTCAAAAAGCTCTCACAAAAGAAAACCAGGACCAGACAGCTTCACAGGTGAATTCTACAAGGGATTCAAGAATTACTCCCAATCGTGTTCAAACTCTTCAAAAACACTGAAGAGTAGGGAAAGCTACCTAACTCATTCTATGAAGCCAACATTACCCTTATACCAAAGCCAGACAAAGATACTACGAGAAAGAGAATTACAGACCAATCTCCTTAATACAGATGCAAAAATCCTCAACCAAATACTTCCACTCAAATCCAGCAGCACATTAAAAGAATTATATACCACGACAAAGTAGGATTTATTCTAGGTATGCAAGGCTGGTTCAAAACAAGAAAATCAATTAATGTAATACACCGTATCAATAAGTCAAAGCAAAAAGACACATGATCATCTTGATTGATGCAGAAAATGCATTTGACAAAATTCAAAATCTTTTCTTTTTTTAAAATATTTTTATTGACAAATCTTCACATACATACAGTTCATACATGGTTACAATCAATGGCTTGCAATATCATCGCATAGTTGAGTATTATCACCACGATCATTTTTAGAACTCTTGTATCATTCCAGAAAAAGAAATAAAAAGAAGGAAGAAAAAATTCATACATCCCATACTCCTTACCTCTCCTGCTCATTGACCACTAGTATTTCAATCTACCCTATTTTTTCACCCTTTATCCCCCCATTATTTACTTATTTTTATTCATATTTTTTAACTCATCTGTCCATACCCTAGATAAAAGGAGCATCAGACGCAAGATTTTCACAATCACACAGTCACATTGTAAAAGCTATATTGTTATACAATCGTCGTAAAGAATCAAGACAATTGGAACCCAGATCAACAGTTTCAGGTAATTCCCTCCAGCCACTCCCATGCAGCATTAACTAAAAAGGCAAATCTATATAATGTATAAGAATAACCTCCAAGATATGCAGCATTAACTAAAAAGGTATATCTATATAATGTATAAGGATAACCTCCAAGATAACCTCTTGACTCTTTTTGAGATCGCTCAGCCGCTGAGGCTTTGTCTCATTTCTCTCTTCCCCCTTTTGGTAAAGGAAGGCTTTCTAAATTCTGTGATGCTGTGTCCCAGTGAATCCTGAGAGTTCTATCCCATGTTTCCATGGAGACCTATACCTCTGGGAGTCATGTCCCTCATAGGAGAGGGACAGTGAGTTCATCTGCTGAGTTGACTTAGACAGAGAGGCCACGTCTGAGCAAAAGGAAGAGGTTGTTTGGGGTGACTCAGGCATAATTTTAAGTAGGCTTAGCCTATCATTTGCAGGAATCAATTTCATGGGGGCAAGCTACAAGACTGAGGGCTCAGCCTTTTGATTTGGTTGTCCCCACTGCTTGTGAGAATATCAGGAGTTCTCCAAATGAGGAAGTTTAATATTTCCTCCTTTCTCTCCAGTCTCCCAAGAAGGCTTTGCAAATACTTCTTTACTCTGTGATATATTGGGACAGCACACTAACCTGTACAAACCAACAAGATTTCATGCCATATTGAAGTTTCCAAGTTGGTCCAACTAAACTGACCTAACAAATTAAATTAGGTAATGCACAACCCCAAATATAAATTTTGTGCCTAATAAAGAGCTCTCCCTTTAGTCTCACACAGAAATTGAAGTTTTGAAATATGGATGACATCATCCTCTGTATTCAACATCCTTTCTTGATGAGAACACTTCAAAGTATAGGAATAGAGGAGAACTTCCTCAACATGATATAGGGAATGTATGAAAAACCTACAGCTAATATCATCCTCAATGGGGAAAGACTGACAGATCAGGAACAAAACAAGGATGGATGCCCACTGTCATCATTGTTATTCAAGAGTGTGCTGGGGGGCGGCTGCCGTGACTCAGCAGGCAGAGCTCCGAGGTGCCGTGCTGGAGGTCTGGAGTTCGATCCCTGGTGCCTCCTGCCCATATGCAAATTAAAAAAAAAAAGTTAAAAAAAAAAAAAGAGTGTGCTGGGAGTTCTAACCAGAGCAATTGGCAAGAAAAAGAAATAAAAAGCATCCACATTGGAAAAGAAGAAATAAAATCTCACTGTTTGCAGATGACATGATACTATATGCTGAAAATCCTGAAAAATCTACAGCAAAGCTAATAGAGCTAATAAATGAGTACAGCAAAGTTGCAGGGTATAAGATCAACACTCAAAAATCAATAGCGTTTCTATACACTAGAGATGAGCAATCTGAAGAGGAAATCAAGAAAAAATTCCTTTCACAATAGCAACCAAAAGAATAAAATATTTAGGAATGAATTTAATTAAGGATACAAAAAGACTTACACACAGAAAACTACAAGAAATTGCTGAAAAAAATCTTAGAAGACCTAAATAAATGGAAGAGCATACTGTGTTCATTATTGGATTGGAAGATTAAATATAGTTAAGATGTCAATTCTACCCAAATTGATTTATAGATTTAATGTAATACCAATTAAAATCCCAAAAGCTTACTTTACAGAAATAGAAAAACCAATAGCCAAATTTATTTGGAAGGGCAGGGTGTGCCAAATAGCTAAAATATCTTGAGTAAGAAAAATGAAGTGGGAGGTCTCACACTACCTGGCTTTAAAGCATATTATGAAGCTACAGTGGGCAAAACAAACGGTACTGGCATAAAGATAGGTATAAAACCAGTGGAATAGAACTGAGTGTTCAGAAATAGATCCTCTCATCTGTGGACAATTGATCTTTGATAAGGTGGTCAAGCCAACCGACCTGGGACAGAGCAGCCTCTTCAATAAATGGTGCTTGGAGAACTGCATATCCATATGCAAAAGAATATGAAAGAGGGTGGGCCATGGTGGCTCAGCAGGCAAAGTTCTCGCTTGCCATGCCAGAGACCTGGATTCGATTCCCGGTGCCTGCCCATGCAAAGAAAAAAAAAAAAAGAATGAAAGGAGCCATATCACACACCCTGTAAAAAATTTAATTCAAAATGGATCAAAGACCTAAACATTAGAGTTAGGAAAATGCATGGAAATATTTGATAAATCTTGTAGTAGGACGTGGTTTCTTAGATCTTACACCCAAACAATAACCATTAAAAAAAAAAAGAAATAGATAAATAGGATCTCTCCAAAATTAAACACTTTTGTGCATCAAAGAACTTTGTCAGGAAGGTAAAAAGGCAGCTTATACAATGGGAGACAATATTTAGAAACCACTTATCAGATAAGGGTTTAATATCTAGAATATACAAAGAGAGTCTACAACTCAACAACAAAAAGACAAGCAATCCAATTAAAAAATGGGTGAAAGATGTGAGTAGACACTTATCAGAAGAGGGAATACAAATGGCTAAAAGAACATGAAAGGATGCTCAACTTCACTGACTATTAGGGAAATAAAAATCAAAACCACAATGAGATGTCATTTCAAACCCACTAGAATGGCCATTATAAACAAAAAGCAGAAAACAGTAAGTGTTGGAGAGAATGTGGAGAAAGAGCACACTTATCCATTGTTGGTGGAAATGTCAAATGGTGCAACTGTGTTGTCTGAAAGGACAAACACTGTATGGTCTCACTAATAGGAACTCACATTAATGAGTGAACTTTGAAAGTTAAAGTTAAGAACACAGGTTATCAGGAGATAGAAAGAGGGTTGAGATTGGACATCTGGTACTGAAGGAATACAGATTGTACAAGAGGACTGATAGTAAAAATTCAGATATGGGTAGCAATTACTATCTGATTATAGCACAATAATATAAGTACAATGAATGAAGCTGAATGTGAGAATGGTTGAGGGAGAAGAGCTGGGAACATATATGAACTAGAAGGAAATATAAAGGATAAAGACTGAGATGATATAACTTAGAAATATCTAGAGTGGACAATGGTGGTGATTAAATGTATAAATAAAAAATGTTTTTGCATGAGAGGGAACAAATGTATGTCAATATTGCAAGGTGTTGAAAATGGATCACATACAGGAAAAAGTACAATCAATGCAAAGCTAGGGTCTATAGTCAATAGTAACATTTTAATACGCTTTCACTGAAGGTAACAAAGGCATTATGCCAATGCTAAATGTCAAAATAGGGGGGCACAGAGGAGGGTATGGATTTTTTGTGGAAGAAAAGGAATGTCTTCATGTAGATTATGGTGGTGAAGGCATGTCTATTTATTTAGGTTGGATTGTGTGATGTGTGAATAAAACTGTTTAAAAATGAACAGAGAGAAATAAGTGCCAGAGAAAATGTGGAGAAAGAGAAGTAACTATTGACTGTTGGTAGGGAAGTTGAAGGGTGCAGCCCCTCTGGAAGGCAGTGTGGTGGTTCCACAAGAGGCTAGAGGTGGGATTGCCATGTGATCATGCACCCTGTTGCTATTTATATATCTGGAGGAACTGGGAGTGGGGATATGAATGGACATTTTCACTCTGGTGTTTATAGCAGCAGTGTTCCCAATTCACAATGGATGGAGGTCGTCTAAGGGTACAACTGAGGAATGGAAGGGGGAACTGTGGTGTTTACATACAATGACTACTGAGTGGCTGCAAATAGGAATGAAGTTGTAAGGCATGCATCTAGGTGGTGAACCCTAAGGACAGTATGTTGAATAAAATGTCAGAAACAAAAAGGCAGATATTATTATACCTCACTCATATGGATTAACTACTATAAACAAACTCAGGAATTGAAGTCAAGAACATCAGTTATCATGTTGGGGCCTATTGTAAAAGTTCCTGGATTGTAAGCTCTTATAGCAGTCATGGATATTTAGGAGTTGAAACTGATATTTCTAAATTCTGAGATACTGAGCTATTTGTATATAACCTGGTCATTCCCTGAAACTTCAGTTATTTATGTGACACCTGAGACTCAAATTTAGAGCACTGAAACTATGAAAGTCAGCATTACCCCATTCAGCAACTGTTTAAAAAGATGAAAAATTGATCAGACTTCATCTAGAGATATGAATGAAGCTGGGTAAAGGATGATATGGCTCATATTTTCAAACTTCAACCTCTGTGTGAGACCAAAGGGAGAGATTTTTATTTGGCACAATATTTATATTTTTGGCAGCACATTTTCTAATTTAACTGATATGGTCAATTTAATTGAACACTATAATTACATAGAATCTTGAATAGGGTGTGAGATCTTGATTTGTACAGGTTAGTGTGATGTGTTGACATATCTACAGTTATATGGGCAGAGAATAAAAAGCATTCACAAAGTCCCCTTGGGGGACTTGGAGAAAGGAAGAAATATTCAGCTTCTCCATCTGGGGAATTCCTAATATTCTTGCAAGCAGTGGAGACAACCAATTCAATAGGCTGAGCTCTCAATATTGGGGGGTCACCCCTATGAAGCTTATTCCTGCAAAGGAGAAACTAAGCCTACTGATAATTATGCCTAAGAGTCACCTCCAGACAACCTCTTTTGTTGCTCAGATGGGACCTCTCTCTCTAAGCTAACTTGGCAGGTGAAGTCACTGCCCTCCTCCCTACAGCGGACATCTACACCCTGTAGATGAGCCAGGACCCAACATCATGGAAATGAGAAAACCTTGTTGGCTTAAAAGGGCCCATTCGATTTATTGAAAAGACTATTCTATTCCAGTTCAGTGAATTTGGGCACATTATGGAAGATCATTTGTTCATAGATTTGGTGGTCTATCTTCTTTCACACTCTCATTTGATCCAATAGGTCAATCTTCTATCTTTGTACCAATGCCATGCTGTTTTGACTACCATGGCTTTATAGTAAGATTTAAGACAAGAAGTGTTAGTCCTCCAATTTGCTCTTCTTTTATAAGATAGTTTTAGCTATTTAGGGTCTTGTTCCCTTCCAAATACAGTTGATAACTAACTTTTCAGAGTTTTCAAAATAAGTTGTTGGGATCTTCAATGGTATTGCATTGAATCTGTAGATCACTTTGCATTGAATTGACATCTTAACAACAGTCAACCTCCCTATCCATGAGCAGGGAATGTCTTTCCATCTATTTAGGTTATTTTTAATTTCTTTTAGCAATGTTTGCAGTCTTCTTTGTACAAGTCCTTGACATCCCTACTTAGGCTTATTCCTAGATACCTCATTCTTTTGGTTGGATATTTTGAATGGAATTTTTTCCTTATTTGTATTCTCAGATAGGTCATTACTTGTGTATAGAAACACTACTGATTTTTGTACATTAATCTTGTATCCTGCCACTTTTCTGAACTTATTAGCTCAAGTAGCTTTGCCATAGATTTCTCAGGGTTTTCCAAGTATAGGGTCATGTCATCTGCACATAATGAGAGTTTTATTTCTTCCTTTCCTATTTGAATACCTTTTATTTCTTTCTCCTGCCTAATCACTCTAGCTAATACTTTTAATACAATGTTGAATAATAGTAGTGGCAATGGGCATCCTTGTCTCATTCCTGGTTTTAGGGGGAATGCTTTAAATCTCTCACTGTTAAGTATGATGCTGGCAAGGGTTTTTCATCTATGCCCTTTATGATATTGAGGAATTTTTCTTTAATTCCTATCCCTGAAGTGTTTTTAGCAAGAAATGGTGTTGACTTTTGTCAAATAATTTTTCAGCATCAATTCATATAATCATGTGATTTTTCCCATTTGATTTTTTAATATGCTGGATTCCATTGATTGATTTTCCTATGTTGAACCATCCTTGCATTCCTGGAATAAACCACGTTGGTCATGATGCATAATTCTTTTAATGTTTCGTTGGATTCAACTTGCTAGTATTTTGTTGAGATTTTTTGCATCTATGTTCATTAGGGAGATTGGTCTGTAATTTTCCATTCTTTTAGCATTTTATTCAGTTTTGATACTGAAGTGATTATTAGCTTCATAAAATGAGTTAGGTAGTATTCTTTTTTCAATTTTTTGGAAGAGTTGGAACAGGATTGGTGTTAGTTCTTTTTGGAATGTTTGATGAAATTCTCCTGTGAAGCCATCTGGTCGTGAATTTTTCTTTGTGGGAAGATTTTTGTTTCTATGTAGGTTTTTATGGGCAGGCTCCAAGAACCTGGGCAGGCTCCAGGTTTCTGGCATGGCACGTGAGAACTCTGCCACTGAGCCACCATTGCCTGCCCTGTGGGAAGATTTTTGATGACTGATTGAATCTCTATATTTGTAATTGGTTTGTTGAGACCTTCTACTTCTTGAATTAGTGTAGGTATCTTGTGTGTTTCTAGGGATTTGTTCATTTCAACTACACTTGATCTTAGCCAAAAGGCCAAGAAACAATTGTTCATTTCATCTAAATTGTCTAGTTTGTTGGCACATAGTTGTTCATAGTATTCTCAAGCCTATGAAGCTGATTTCTGCAAAGGATAAACTAAGCCTACTTATAATTATGTCTAAGAGTTACCCCCAGAGAACCTCTTTTGTTACTCAGATGTGGACTCTCTCTCTAAGTAAACTCAGCAAGTGAGCTCACTGCCTTCCCCTCTACATGGGACATGACTCCTTCGGGTGTAAATCTCCCTGGCAATGTGGGACAGAACTCCCAGGATGAGCTAGGACCCAGCATCATCGGATTGAAAAAGCCTTCTGACCAATAGGGAGAAGAGGGTTGAGAGGCTATCTTGGAGGTTATTCTTATACATTATACATATGTCCCTTCTTAGGTTATTTGAATGGAAGTGGCTAGAGGGGAGTACCTGAAACTGTTGAGCTGTGTTCCAGTAGCCTGGATTCTTGAAGATGTATAGTGATATAGCTCTTACAATGTGTCTGTGTGATTGTGAAAACCTTGCTTCTGATGTCCTTTGGTCCAGGGTATGGACAGATGAGCAAAAAAATAATAAATAAATAAATAAATAATAGGGGGGATAAGGGGTAAAATAAATTGGGTAGATTGAATACTAGTAGCCAATGAGAGGGAGGAGTAAGGAGTATGGAATGTTTAAGGCTTTCCTTTTTTTGTTTTTATTTCTTTTTCTGGAGTAATGCAAAAGTTCTAAAAATGATCATGGTGATGAATACACCGCTATGTGATGATGTTGTGAGTCAATGATCATACACCATGTATGGACTGTATGTGTGTGAAGATTTCTCATTAAAAATAAAACAGTTCTTGAATCTACCATCTTATCATTTAGTTTTTATTTGTCAGATCTACATATTCTTTTCCCTATCTCTCTTTATCCTTGATAGTACCCTTACTGGTAGTCTTCAATTCTGTGCTCTCCTCCAGGCATGCCTTTCTGTCTTTTTTTTTTTTTTTCAAAGTTTACAGGACTTTCTTTAGTATTTCCTGTAGAGCAGGTCTCTTGTGACCAGTTCTCTCAGTCTTTGTTTGTCTTTGAAGATTTTAATCTCTTCCTCAAATTTGAATGACAATTTAGCTGGATAAAGAATTCTTGGCTGGAAGCCTTGCTCATTCAGGATCTTAAATATATTATACTACTGCCTTCTTGCTCCATGGTGCCTGTTGAATAGTCTGAACTCAGTTTTTTTTTGTTTTCTTTCGTATGTAGTAGATTGCTTTTCTCATGTTGCTTTCAGGGCTTTCTGGTTTTTTTCAACATTTGATAGTTTGATTAGTGTATCTTGGGGTAGGCCTACTTGGATTTATTTTATTTGGGGTTTGTTGGGCCTCTTTGATTTCATATTTATATCTTTTATGAGGGTTGGGAAGTTTTCCTCGTTTATATCATTGTACTGGTTTGAATCTGCAGTGTACCCCTGAAAAGCCATGTCCTTTAATCCTCATTCAGTAATGCTGGGTGGGAGCTTTTTGATTATTTCCATGAAGATGTGACCCACCCAATTGTGGCTGGTGGCTTTTTCTTAGGTCGTTTTCCATGTAGGTGTGTCTCCACCCATTCAAGGTGTGGTTGCTTACTGGAACCCTTTAAGAGGGAACCACTTTGAGAAAAGTTTAAGAACCACAAGAGCCCATGTACCCAGAGACCTTTGGAGTTGAAGAAGGAAAACACCCCTGAGGGACCTTCATGAAACAAGAAGCTGGGAGAGAAAGCTAGCAGACTTTGCCATGTGCTCTTACAGCTGTGAGAGAGAAACCCTGAACTTCATCAGCCTTTCTTGGGTAAAGGTAACCTCTTGATGGTGCCTTAATTTGGACATTTTCATGGCCTTAGACCTGTAAATGTGCAACTTAATAAATTCCCCTTTTTAAAAGCTATTCTGTTTTTGGTGTATTGCATTCCAGCAGCTAGCAAACTAGAACAATCTTCAAGTAACTTTCCCACCCTTTACTTTTGTCTTCTTCTGGGACACCAATGATTCTTATATTTGTATGCCTTTTGTTGCCAATGATTTCACTAAGATCCAGTTCCATTTTTTCTCTTTCTTGCCATTTGTTCTTTTGTGTGCTCTAGTTCAATTATTCTGTCTTCTAACTCACTTATTCTTCCTTCTGCTTCTTTGAATCTCTTATTGTGTGCCTCTAGTGTATTTCTAATTTGGTCTACTGTATCTTTTATCTCTGTGAGATCAGCTATTTTTCAGTTTAATCTTTTGAATTCCTCTTTATGCTCTTCTTCATCATTTATTTCTTTATAAGTACCCTTGAGTGGTTCTATATTCTGTGCTCCCTTTGATGATTTGATTTGGTCATTTGGCTCAGCCATTTCTGCTTGATCTTCACATGCTTTGTGATTTTCTGTTGTGCTTGAGGCATTTATTTTGCAAGTTGTTTTCCTTCACTTGTCTAAAGTTTTGAATTTACTTGGTTTTGCATTGAAGGTTTCCTTTTGCACTTGGTTTGTCAGTTACTCCCAGAGCTACTCCCAGAGCTCATGAAGGAAGTATAATTCTAATTTATGGTCTATTGAAGCAAGGCCACTGTTCCAAGAAGATGGTGATTGGAGTGGAGTGAATTCACTCCTGCTCCACGAAACAAGATAAGGGATGGGGAGAAAATGACCAGGACTGTGGTTTCAGGGAATTAGTAAACAAAGAGGGTCTTTAGGCAATTTTAGGGAAGAGAGCAGCAGGGGTGTTGGGATTGGAGTACTAGTGTGTCAGGTGACCAAGATACCAGGGTGGGCTGTGGTGCATAGCAAAGGTGCAGTAGGAGGGAACTGAAAGTCCTTGGCTCCAGCTGCCAGCTGCCAGCTGGAGAAACCTCCCCACGTGGTTTTAGTGGAGTGCACCCAGGGGGAGACGGAGAAGGGCCAATCATTCACCATGGGACCGTGCCTCCGGGGAAGCAGAAGTGAGCCAGCCCACAGGTGTGGTTTCTGGCAGACCCATCAGCACTGCAAAGCAGCTGATTCCCTCAGGCCCTTCAGTCCCTTGGCAAAGACCAGCCAATGGCCAACCAGACCAAGAACAGACCCCCTGCCATGCCGTCGAACTCGTGTTGCTTCAGCCAGGGGCTGAGGGAGGAGGAGACTCGGGTCTGCCACCTACTGGCCATATGCAGTAAGTGCAGGTTGCTGCTTCAGACCCGGACCTGAGGGAGGAGCAGCTTCGCGGTTGTCACCTGCTGGGGAGAAGGAGTAAGTGTAGGCAGCCTAACTCCTTATCTGCCTAAGTCTTTATTTTTATTTTTTCTTAATATTCTTTCTTTTCTTTTCCTTCCTTTAAAAATACATTCTCTCTATACATTTTTATCAGTAGTATAATTGTTCTTTTCATTATTTTTTTATTTTCATAGATATTTTACATTTTTATATTTTTATTCTTTATCTTCTATTTTTTATTTCACACATTTTTTATTATTCCATTTCATTTATTTTATTACTTTTTTTCCCCCTTTGGTGGGCACCAGCCTGACTTCACTCCCAGCATATCATGGGGTGTCTCTGTTTGATTCTGGGGCTTACTATTGTTGAGGTGTGTTTTGTGGTTGTTATTGTTTTTGTATTTCATATCTTTATATTATATGATTGTTTTATTTAATTTTTATTATCTATTTTTTCTTCTTTTTTCTTTTCTTTTTTTTTGGTGCCTAGGCAGTGAGTCATGCCCAGGTTGCCGAGTGGCAGAATGGCAGCCAACTATAGAATTTTGATTTGGTCATTTGGCTGGGCCATTTTCTACTTGAATTTTTATGTATTTTGTTATTTTCTGTTGTGTTCCAGGCATTTCATTATCTTGATATGGTTATTTTGCAAGTTGGTTTCCTTCACTCTTCTAAAGTTTTGTATTTACTTTTTACAGTAGTGGGCTGCCATTCTGCCACTGAAGTAACTATGCACCCCAGCCTATCTTCTAATAGACCCTTATGTTGAATGGTATCCCCTGCATGAGATCTGGACCTTGATTTGGTGGGGAATAACCAACAAACAAAATGCAAAAGGAAACATTCAGAAAAAAAAGAGTAAATACAAAACTTTAGAAGAGTGAAGGAAACCAACTTGCAAAATAACCATATCAAGATAACGAAATGCTCAGAACACAACAGAAAATAACAAAGCACATAAAAATTCAAGTAGAAAATAGCCCAGCCAAATGACCAAATCAAAATTCTAGAGGGGACACAGAACATGGAACAACTACTCAAGGACATTTAAAAAGAAATAGAGGATATCAGGAAGACACTAGAAGAGCACAATGAAGAATTCTAGAGGTTAAATAGAAAAATGGCAGATCCAAGAGAAATGAAAGATTGCAGTAGAGCATATTAAAAATATGCTGGAGATGCATGATAGAGGATTTGAAGGAGAAGGAAGAATAAGTGAGCTAGAAGATAGAATAATTGAATTAGAGAGCACAAAAGAACAAATGGCAAGAAAGATGGGAAAATATAACTGGATCTTAGGGAAATGATGGACAACAAGTGGTGCACGAATATGAAAATCATTGATGTCCCAGAGGAGAAAAGAAGAGTAAAGGGTTGGGAAAATTAGCTGAAGATATATAATCAAGGAAAACTTCCCAAACCTTATAAAAGACATGAATATGCAAGTCAAAAAGACTCAGTGAACTCCAAGTAGAATAAATCTGAACAGGCCTACTCCAAGACATATATTAATCAGACTGTCAGGTGTTGAAGAGGAACGGAAAGTCCTGAAAGCAGCACGAGAAGAGCAATCTACTACATACAAGGGAAAACACATAAGACTGACTTCACACTACACAACAGGCACTATGGATGCAAGTAGGCAATGATATGATATATTTAAGATCCTAAAAGGCTTTCAACCAAAAATTCTTTATCCAGACAAGTTATCCTTCAAAACTGAAGGAGAGATTAAAACCTTCAAAGACAAAAAAATATTGAGAGCACTAGTCAGCAAGAGACCAGCCCTACAAGAAATACTAAAGAGAGCCCTCCCCAGACAGGGAGGTCTAGAGGAGGTCACAAAATTGAAGAATTTGAATAATGGTAATTTAAAAGAAAAGAAAGAGAGAAGGAAAACAATATGCAGATCTGACAAATAAAAACTAAAGGAGGTGGTTCCAGTTCCCTTGAGGACACATGCAAAGGTCAGGGAGTTGATGTGGAGTCTGTCTCAGCCCACACGGCCACTCTGGGATCGATTCCTCCTTGTCTTCTTCCATGGTGGGTTTGGATTCTGTGACCCGCAGATGCAGCATTTCATCAAGGTGGAGATGCATAACAGCACTTTCAGCAGCTGGTGCACCAGATGACTGAACTTTGTTGGGAGAAATGCATGGACAAAACTGGGCCAAAGTTGGACAGTTGGGTTGAGGCCCGTTTTGTGAACTGCCTTGAGCGCTTCATTAATACAAGCCAGTTCATCTTGAATCAACTGGAACAGACACAGAAATCCAAGCCAGTCTTCTCAGAAAGGCTTTCTGACTGATCCTGGCATTACCTCTTTGGAAAAGGAAGGTAGTTCAAGAAATGAAGAGCTGTTGATGGGATGGTTGAAGAAAAGGCTACAGGGGGCTCCTACCTCTTATCACTCTTGGGACATCCTGTCGTGTGAGCATAAATAGAGATCAATTATTTTTGTGTAGGGTTTGAGGGTCATATATGTATTTGGTTGTGTTTTTTTAATGCTAATCTTGTGAAAATAATTGACAGACAAATGGAAAACTTAATTAGATGCATATTATTGCATATGGGACTATGCTTTTCTCAAAGATCCATTAGTTGCTTCCTATAATTGACAGTGGGACTACATAGGTAACAGCTGCCATTTGTGTGGATTCATTTCAGATTTTTTTGGATATTGTTGCAAATCTGTGTGTGTGTGTCAAAAAGGCAGCAGTTGGGGGAGAATAATTTGGTACTGTAACTATAGGCCTCCATATCTAACGTTTGACAATCAGTGCTGGAAAAAAAAAATCTATGGAGTGTTCAAACTGTACACCTCAGCTTTCTAGAATATCTCCCTTCCCTATACTACGATTTTACTTAAAAACCTATGTAAAGTATGGTTTCTGGAGGTAGTACAGGCAGCCTGTGGGCCTAGAAGCCTTTAGTTAATAAGGGATCTAGCCAGTAAATGTGTACAATTCACCAAGAAGAAATAACAATCATAAATATGAATGCTCCCAATCAAGGAGCTCCAAAGCACATGAAGCACATATTGGAAAAACTGAAGGGGGCTATAGACATATCAACAGTAACAGTGGGAGACTTCAATACACCACTCTCCACTATAGATAGAACAACAACACAGAGGATCAACAAGGAAATAGAGAACCTAAACAACGGATGAATGAATTAGATCTAATAGACATATATAAATTATTACACCCCCCAAACACCAGGATATACATTCTTCTCTAGCACATGTGGAATGTTCTCCAGGATAGATCATATGCTGGAACACAAAGTAAGTCTTTAGAAATTGAATAAGATTGAAATTATCCAAAGCACCTTCTCTGATCACAATAGAATGAAGTTGGAAATTAATATTCACCAAAGAACCAGAATTTTCACAAATATATGGAGATTAAACAACACACTTTAAGTAATCAATGGGTCAAGGAAGAAATTGCTAGAGAAATCAGTAAATATCTAGAGACCAATGATAATGAGAATGAAACACATCAAAACTTATGGTATGTGTCAAAGGAAATGCTGAGAGGAAAATTTATTGCCTAAATGCCTTATTAAAAAACAAGATTGAACAAAACTTGAGGGTTTAACTGTTCACCTGGAGAATTTAGAGAAAGAATGACAAACTAACCCCAAAACAAATAACCGAAGAGTAATAATGAAGACTAAAGCAGAAATAAACAAACTGGACAAGAATAAAACAATAGAAATAATCAACAAAACTAAAAGTTGGTTCTTTGAGAAAATCAAAAATATTTATGGTCCGCTAGTTAGACTAACAGAGGAAAAGAGAGAGAGGAGACAAATAAACATAATCTTGCATGCAGTTTTGATAGTTAAACGGTATTTAAGATAGTGTTTAATATTTAGAATCTAAGAAACTCTGATATCTGTATCTATGGATTTTTTCCTTCCTTGCTTTTATTTTAAATTTGTTTACGAAACATATTGTACAAACAGGCTTTACAATGATAACTTAGATATATTATTTAAATATATCTATGGATAAGCTAATTAAGATATCCATTTTAGCTAGTTAAGATTTTCATATGTTAATTGTAAAAATATTTGTATCTTGGGCGGCTGCCGTGGCTCAGCAGGCAGAGCTCCGACCTGCCGTGCTGGAGGTCTGGAGTTTGATCCCTGGGGCCTCCTGCCCATATGCAAATTAAAAAAATATATATATATATATTTGTATCTTCATATTTTCCTGAAATCAGGAAAATTTTCAGTAACATAGGTCATTAGTATAGCAATGTAGATATTTGTAATAACACTCTACTTGATATTTTTAGAACATTCAGTTTTGACAGCTGATCAAATGACAGTTGTTAGTGTTTAATATTTAGAATTTAAGAACTTTGCTATCTGAATTTGTAGATTTTTCCTTGTTGCTTTAATTTTAAATTGGTTTGTGAAACTTACTGTGCAAACACAGGTTTTACAATGATTATTTGGATACTTTATCTAAATATGCCTATGGTTAAGCTAACTAAGATATCCATTTTTGGTGGTTCTAAGTGTATTGTTTGTTTTCTTAAATAAAATTATGTTTTTCAAAAAAGTTAGGCTGGGGTGCACAGGTAGTCCAGTGGCAGAACACTCACCTACCACTCAGGAGACCCGGTCTTGACCCCAGCCCATGCACCCCCCCAAAGAAAATTAAAAAATAAAATGATAAAAAGAACCGACATACCTCAACAATGGTAGGTTCCAAAGTCAGAAGGAGATACCCAAAATATATTGGGAATGAACTCATACAGGTGACCACAGAAGGAAGAGAAAATAAAAAAATAAAAAAGATAACACTACAAATAAAAGTGTATATATATTTTAAATCTAGGCAAATTGGGAGATTGCTAGACTGTATTTACCACTTCTTACCAGCAGGTGACGCTCCAGAGGCACCCCCTCCCCTCAGGCCTGCCCCTCCCAACTGCAGCAGCCAGCTTGGAATATGGCATGCGCAGTGGGGGTGCTGGGGGTGAAGATTGCTTCTGGTGTGTGGTGGGAAATGGGGTATGTGATTGCAGCGCCTGGTAAAACATCTGATCGCAGCTCCTGGTGCCAGGCAGATCCACAGTTCACCAGCGTGGACAGAACAGCTATTCCTGGTGCTCTGCAGGGCTACTGACCCCAGTGCCTTGGGTCATGGCTTTTCGTGGTGGAGAGGCTGAAGAGGAGGGCTGGTCTGATTCCTGGGATCTGCGCTTCCTTGTGCATTGCTGCCCTTTTCCAATGGGGGTCACAGCTGATCAGACCCACCCTGCTCTCCCTGCCCCAACTTCTCCTCCTCTTTCCTCCCTATGAAATATTGGAGACCCTCTTCAATCAGTCATCTCCTGGGACTGCAGTCCCAGCCATCTTTCCCCTAAACCCTTATGTTTTTCTATGGAGCAGGGGTGAATCCAGCCTACCTTACTCTGCCATCTTCCCATCACTGAAATGGTCTCTGTAAGACTCAATTAAGGTGCCATCTAGGTGGCAATCCCTTGCAGGGCTGGGGCAGTGTTCTGCAGGAGGCTGTGTTTGTTCTGAATCAGCATCCACTCTCTGGTCTGTTTTTCCTAGGATTCATGGGTCCAGGAATCAAGGGGTGGAAGTGGGAGTGGCACCACTCACTATCACCCCTGGTGGTCCACTAGAAAACTCTTTGCTTTCTATCCCTGAAACCTTAAACTCTGATGACCTATAGGTCTTAGCTCCAAAAGGAGGAGTGCTCCTACCAGAAGACACAATAATGATTCCATTGAACTGGAAGTTAAGACTGCCACCTGGCCACTTTGGGCTTCTCAAGCCACTGAATCAACAGGCAAGGAAGGGGATTACTGTACTGTGTGAGGTGATTGATCCTGACTATCAAGGTGAAATAGGACTGCAACTACACAATGGAGCTAAGGAAGAGTGTTCCTGGAATACAGGAGATCCCCTAGGGCGTCTCTTGGTACTATCATGCCCTGTGATTAACGTTAATGGAAAATCGTTGGACTCCAATCCAGGCAGGACTACCAATGGCTCAGAAACTTCAGGAATGAAGGTTTGGGTCACTCCACCATGTAAACAACCATGGCCAGCTGAGGTGCTTACTGAGGGTGAAGGGAACACGGAATGGGCAGTGGAAGAAATGACCATGTTACCAGCTACAGAAACAAGAGCTATCATTGTATGAATATTTCTCCCTTGTTCTGTATGAGTATGTTTGTACAAAAAGGAAACAAATATCTTTGTTTTCTTCTCTATCTTATCCCCTCATCATATGATATAAGTTGTATTATTCATGCTAAAGATATCAAGTTTAAGAGTGAATATTACCCAAGGACTTGCATCCTATTCTGAAGAGATTTAGTGCATTTCCAGGTGTATGCAGGATAGTTGAGTATTGTTAAGTGAAAAATATGTTTGTTACTGTTTTTTATTTAGACATTAAGTATGGTTTAAGCTTCCAAGTTGACAAGAGGTGGACTGTGATGAGTAGGTTCTGGTGTCAACTTTGCCAGGTGATGGTGTCCAATTGTCTGGTCAAGCAAACACCAGCCTAAGTCTGACTGTGAGAACATCTTGTGGACTTAAATAATCAGTAACTTGATTGCATCTATGGCTGGTTACATCTATGATCAACTAAGGGGAGTGTCTTCTGGAATGAGAGATGTCTATTCCAATCAGCTTAAAGCTTTAAAAGGAGAAGTAATGGCTTCAGCAGTTGGAGAGAGAACTTTCATCTCTACTTCAGCAAGCCAGCTTCTACTTTCATCGGAGTTGCCAGCTAGCAGCCTGCCCATGGAATTTGGACTCATGCATCCCCACAGTCGTCTGAAACACTTTCATAAACTCTTATAATATTTATAGATAGCTTACGTTGGTTCGGTTTCCCTAGAGAAACCTGATTAATACACCCCCATCCCCTAGCCCCAGCTAACCTACAATCTACTACCTTTCTCTAAGAATGGTGTTTCTACTAGGAAGTTCAAGTAAATGAGATCATACAATGTTTACCTCCTTTGTGTCTGTCTATTTTGCCCAACATGATGTCTTCAAGATTCATCCATGTAGTAACATGCATCAGGACTTCACTCCTTTTCATGACTGTAGAATATTTCATCATGTGTATATACCACATTCTCTTTATCCATTCAACTGTGGATGGACACTTTGGTTGTTTTTACCTTTTGGATATTATAAATAATACTGCTATAAACATGGATGTACAAATATCTGTTAAGCCCCAGCTTTCAAAATTCTTTTGAGTGTGCAACAAGAAGTGGGATTGCTGGGTCATATGTCAAGTCTATTTTCAACTTGCTGCGGAACCACCAGCTGATTTTCACAGTGGTGTCATCATTTACATGCCACCAACAATGTATCAGGGTTCTATATATTTTTTTGCACCCTTGTCAACACTTATTATTTTCTGCTTTTTAAATGATAGCCATTCTAGTGTGTGAAGTGTTATCTCATTGTGATTTTGATTTGTATTCCCCAGTGACCAATGAAGTTGTGCATCTTTTCATGTGTTTATCGGCCACTTGGATATCTTCTTGGATGAAACATCAATTCAGCTCCTTTGCCCATTTCTTATTGGGTTATTGTCTTTTTGTTGTCAAGTTGAACCAGTTCTTTACATATTCTGGATACTAAACCCTTATCAGATATATTGTTAGCAATTATTTTCTCCCATTTTGTACGTTGTCTTTTCATTCTCTTGATAGTATCCTTGATGTACGAAAGCTTTTGCTTTTGATGAAGTACATTTCAGCTATTTTTTCTTTTGTTCCTCATGCTTTTGGTGAACCAACATGATCTTGCAGCACCCTCATCTCTGCCCCAAGGTCTGCACGCACCAGAGGGAGGAGATCAGATTTCAGGAGCTGTCTCTATATAGCCCAGGTCACCTGGCTAAAGCTCACTCCTGAGGTTAGAGCCAGGGCTGCTCAGGATGAGGGCGTCTAGGACCTTGGCTTGGGCTTTGCCGCTCTGAGCAAGTAACACATGACTCATGAGCCCTTTCTCCCAGGCCTCACTCTGCTTTCCTAAGTTTAACTTGGGAGACTATTCAGTTTGTTTGTTGCCGACTAAGAAGCTCCACAGTTGACAGACTGCCTGATGCTTTCCTCCAAGCACACTGTCTGGCTTCATTTACCCTGAGTACTGGAGGAAGAGGGACAAGGGTGGTGCTCATGCCAGCAGGCTGCTGCCATCTTGATGAACATTTTCTGGGCTATGTGTCCTTGGACCTCCTTGCCTCCTTCCTCCCTTGCCTTCTACTCTCCCTCTGCCTTTGCAAACTTATACTGAGACTACAGGGGTACTGCCCAGGCCTCGTCCTTGTTTTGGAAGCATTCCAAGGGGCGTTCCTGCAAGAGGGTGCTAGGTGGGAAACCAGTCTTGAGATGAATTGGAGCCGCCATCACAGGGTACCTGGGGAAGGCCCTCAGGAGGTGGGTGGGCTCTGAGTCTGACAATGGGCTGTGACAGGGTAGCAGCAGCAGCAAGTACAGGAGCAGTCAGGAATAGGAGCTCCCCACCAGAGGTCTAGAAGGGCCCAGTAAGGGGCAGCCAATTTGTGGCTCAGGGGGTTGGGCTTTGGGAAAGGCATCTATGCACGAGGGTAAACCAACTCTGATTCCAGTAACATTTATTTTGGGAAAGAGCTTCATCTCATCTCCCTCATTTTCTCTCTTGTTTGGTCCCTCCTCTCTCTCTTAGTTTTCACCAGCTCCTTACTTCATCCTTGCTGCTCTCTCTTGCCCCCGCCTAGCCATTTCCAGCCTTATGCATTTCTCCTCCATCACTTGGGTTTGCCCACTGCGAGCCTCCTCTTCTCAGGGGCTGCCCCCAAGTCACTCAACTTCTCTGAGCCTCAGCTTTAGAACAATGAGGAACACACAGGAGTGAATGAACCCTGAAAGTTGTAACACCATAAGCCAATGTAAGGGGTGGTAGTTATTAAAGTTGAATGTTCCCCTGTGTTGAGTATTTGTCTTAGAGACTGATGGGTGGTTTAGTTGGGTTACTGTTGAGGGGCAGCTTATTGTCCAAGCTCAAGGCTGCCTCTCAGGCTCTATATCACAGGAATTCTCAAAAGGTCGAGCTGGATTGAAGCGGTCCCATTCTGAGAGGTCACAGGAAATGCTGAGGATTTTATAGGATTTATAGGATTCTACACTTGCAGCTGTTTCCTGATCAGGTGTGATTTATATACCCCAAATGAGAGTTGATCTAAACCCTTGAGTGGGATATCTTTTTTTGTACAGTGCGGACTCAAGATGGTATTCTGGTTGAATTTTCTAGCTAGACTAGATCCTAGAACATTCTTTTGATCTTTTATTTCTTGAGTATAGAAATGTCATCTAATCTGAGAAATGAAGAGAAAGTGCTGAAATGTCAGCACATGCAGCTGACTTTTGTGGAGAGCCCTGTGCCATGGGCGGTGTGGGAATTACCCCTGTAATCCCACGGGCAGGGACTATTATTACCCCCATTTTACAGATGAGTGCACTGAAGCTTAGAGAGAAAGTAACTTGTCCAAGGACCCATGAAGTCAATGGGCCGACCAGGTCGTTAAGCCAGGGTTGTCCCAACCATGGCTGTGCTTGTACCCATAGTTACATCATGAGGATAAGTCACAGAGCCAGGTCAACCGGGTCATACCTTAGGTTTGCGTCCATTCTCCTGGACTCATGCTCCAAAGTTGGATCCCAGAAGTGATGACCCTTCCATAAATTAACACGGTTGATTCTCCCAACTTGAAAACCTTATTTATTTGGTTACTCCAACATTAAATTGATCATTGATCTCATTTCAGAATTTACAACAAGAAATGTTCAGGTGAGACTTAGGGTGATCCTATGTCCTGGTTTGCTCAGGCTTGAGAGTCGTCCTGGTCCAAGGAACTTTCAGAGCTGACCCTGGGTTAAGTCCTAGGAAAACTGGGAAAAGTAGTGAGTTGTCTTCTTGGTCTGTGAGTTCAAAGTGGGAACACTTTAGAAAGTGGAATTGGGGGTGGTGGAGAAAATAGCTGAATGAACTAGTCTGTGGATGCTGGTTCTGATATCTCCTTTCTGTCCTTCCTTTGAATGTCCTTTATTACTCCACACGCTAAAGAGCAGGATGGAGACTCATCTCTGTCTCAGGCACCCTCTCTTTGTGTTCTGGTTCCTCCTTAGAGTGGTGCTAATTTTACATTCTTGTGCCATGACCCATTAGTAACTTCAGCTTTTCATTTTGTTTTCCTGTCTTGGTGTGTTTTCAGTGGCAATTCTATCAACTGCAAAGATGAAAGGTAAAGTCTTCCTTTTTCTGTCCTCACAGAGACAATATATGCTCTTGTTTGGAGTCCAAGTGGCTTACTGGGTAACACATGGACTTGGGACACGATCTTGGCAAAGGAATGTGGCATCTGTACCTGGCCCTTTGCTTCACTCTTTGATCATCTTTAAATCCCCCTCTCAGGTACACACTCTCAGGGCTCCCTCCCTGTACACCCCCCAACACAAACACCCCAAATCCTCTACAGCATCAGGCAGCCTCCTCAGTCCCCAAGTCTCCAAGTCTTCCGAGCAACAACAACATGGTGCTGCCTTTCCAAAGAGCAGATGGCAAACGAGGAGTGGAGCCTCCTCCAAACATCCGGAGCCTTGAGAGTCCAGGTGCTTCACTACATTCACTGACTACAGGAACTGAGGGCATTAAAGGAAGAGAGAATCAGGCAGCAGAAAGGATGGGGGTTAGAGGGAGGAGTGTGTCCTCAGGAGGTGAGTGGCTTGTTCACTTATTTATTTATTGACCTGGTGTTGATGAGGTTTTAGTTAAGGCCCAAGAACTTTGCTAATAGGAGCTCTTTTGATCCTCAAATATCCCATTTTTAGCCCTCATTTGAAATTTTGAAAACTGAGGCATCACAGAGAACCATCATGGAATCCTGTGGGCAGGTGTTTAAAATGGAAAGTTCACACCTTTGGGTTCAGCCTGGCTTGGGGCAGGAGAACTGGCTCCTCTGCTATTTCTCTAGCCTTTACCAGGAAAAGACACTCAAATTTGTATCTTTTGCTCACCAGCCTGGCACTTCTAGTTGATGATAAAGAATACTTCAGAGAGAAGGATATGCATTTCTTCTATTTCCTACTGGTAAAAATAAATGAATTCCCTAAAAACATTGTAAGAGACCCAATATGAAGCCCTCTTGTTAAGGGATCATCAGATTCAGGTCTTCAGTGGTGTGTTCTGCTCCTGGAGAACTGGGAAGCAGGAAGACAGCAGTGATGTAGGCTTTAGGAAAGGAGAGCCCCTCACAGGCTGCAGCTGCACTGGAGCCCCTCAGCATTCTCTTCTTCTGTTTTTAGCACATACTGAATGTGGGGGCCTCCTCACAGATCTTTCCAACACATTCTTCAATTATGTTGGGCCCAGAATTTTCTGTGTCTGGTTCATCAAGATAAAGCCAACTCAAAGCACCCATCTGCTATTTCCTTTCCTCAAGTGAGTTTAGGTTTAATCTCCTTTCTGACTTAGGTTTAACCTCCTTGTATAGCTTTGCAAAATCCTTCATGTTCTGGTTCCTAAATCTCCCTTCCCTTCTAGTCTCCTCTCACTTTAGGTCACCCTTTCTGTGCTTGAGCCACAACAGACTGAGTCTCGTGGACATTCCAGACCACTTAGCAGCTCTGTGTCTTTGCTTACCTAGCTCTTCTGCCTGGAACGCATCTTCCCACCCCTTCCAGATTCTTCTGCCCTCTGCTTAGGGTTTCTATTCATATTTCAGCAACATGAAGACTTCCTGACTCCCTCCCCAGGTGAAACTAGTCTGTCTCCCTTGTGCCCGAATCATCACTCCAGGCCACTCTCTATATGGAGTTTGTTGATAATTTTGCTTGCTTATTTCATTGTTTGTCTCTACTAAAATGGGGAGCTTTATAACTGAGACTCAAGTGAATGAAGGAATGATTGCTTTAATGAGGCCACAGAAAGCATCTCCAGAGCAGCATTAGCTTACAGCATTTCTATCCTAGAGCAGTTCTTCACAAATTTTAACATGGGAGCCACATTTCCATCAATTCTAGATCAAAACCAAACACAACATGCAATGGTGGATTGGAGAGATGATATAATCTGTGGGACAGGCCCCCTGCCCCTGCTGGAGCTGCTACAGGGCTTGGGCTCCCATAGATTACAAAGGTGCTGTCTGTGATGAAGGACATTCTGGGGACAACTGCCTCTGAACTAGGGTTCAGTCCATGTCTTAGTTTGCCGGGGCTGCTATAGCAAACACTACTGAGCAGACTAGATTGAACAAAGAGAATTAAACCACAGGTTGGATTAACCTACAGGAATTTATTGTCTCAGAGTTTGGAAGCAAGAAGTCCAAAATCAAAGTGTTAGCAGGGTCATGCTTTCTCTGAAGTCTGGGCATTCTGGTGGTGGCTTTCCAGCCACCTGTAATTCAACATCTGTCTCTGTCACAGAGCATCTGTCACCTTCTGTCTCCTCCTTCTGCCTGCTACTATGTCCAAATTTCCTCTGAGGCTATGGATCCTGGTCATAGGGCACTACCGTCCACCCTGATTGAGTTCAGCCTCAACTTAATAAGATCTTCAAGGATCCTCTTACAAACGAGATCACATCCATGGGACCAGGGGTTGAGACTTGAACGTGTCTTTTTGGGGAACATGATTCAATCCACAACAATCAGTCTACCTGCCCCAGACTTTCTGGAAAAGGAAGTAGGACTGCAACCACTGCAATTTCACTTCTCATCGGCAGAGCTGGTACAATCTGTCTTCCACACATTGATGGCTGGAGGCAGCATGGTGGAGGGGAGCGGATTTCAAACTCTGATGCCTGCCTTTAGGTCTGCCCGATTAGCCTCACATGTGGGAGTGAGCAGGTGGAAGTCCTGGACAGAACTTTGGGGTCCCATTCCCTTGGGACATTATGTAAAGGCGGCCCTCTCATCTGTGTGTCATCTTCCAACATCATGACCATCAAGTACTCAAGAAATTCCAACCACCCACCCTCTTTCTTTACTGTACAGTACTATGGTGATTCAAAAGGTAGGTAAAGAGAAGTGTTCTTTATGACGTTCTGCTTCCCCTCACCTCCCTAATCTGCCCATGTGGCATTATGGAAATGTGGTTGATGGTGTGACAGTTGGAATAAGATTGATCCATCATTCTTGTAGACCATTATTTGATGAGGAGATCAATGTGACCCTGTGACCCTTTCCTAAAACATACATGGGTGCCATCATTTTATGGATAAACCTTATGCTGGCATTTCTATGGACTCAGACTTTGGGGGATGGGTAGACCTGACATACAAACTATTTTCTTAATTGTATATTTTATTCAGTTGATGGGGCATATCTGCCTCAGACAATGTAATCTTTTCTCTTTGTTGAGCTTAGTATAAGCTCTTTGTCATTTAGTAGTATCTGTATACATAATGTACAATTCATTTAGTATATAGTAGGTGAATATTGTATATATAATATTTGTATATGTGTATCCATATATATGTGAATTGTGATAGATAAACAGATACAGATATAGATAGTAGGAAAAGGTACTCATGGAATGGGATTATAGCCTGTGGTCCTAGGGGTATATGATCATTAAAATCTTTGTGACACACTGAAATATACCATGCAGAGTCTTTATCCCTAAGGGATAATCCCACATGCATAGAAAGCCTAATACCAACAAAAGAAGCAGTGGATCTCAGACAACACCGGTCAGTGGATGGCAATTACCAACACTATGAGATACTGGGAAGGGTTCCTCACCTACAGGGAAAGTATCTTGGGGAGGTGGTGCTCAAGCCTTCTTAATGGGGAAGTTTACAGAGACCAGGGCAGAATGTCCTAAGAAGGAGGTGCCATGTGAACTAAGGTAGTGAGTCAACAAAAGTGAGTTTAAGAACAAAGAGAACACAGAGAAAGGTTCTTCCTCCATTGTCCGTCAGAGTTTCTGGAAGAGGAAAGCTCGCACTGGATCTGATTGGACCAGGACTCCTGGATTGAGTGTTTGAGTGCACTTCAGCCATGCTGCTGAGATGATTTCCTCTTCCTATTTAGAGGAAAGAAGGGCTTGACTGATTGTCTTATTTACCATATGGGCCCATCCTTGTGTCGAGGAAACTTGTGAAGCCCCAAGGAGGTTCACGTCCTCCCTGAATATTGCAAATTGATGCATAGGGCAGAGTCAAGTTCCATTCATGGACTGACTCTAACATTCTGCTTTACACTCAGGAAGGAAAGGGCAGCTGGTCCCTGTAATCCACGTGTAAGTTTGTTTATTTGCATGAAGGTTAAGCTAAAGTTCATAGACATTTTGTAGAAGAAAATCATGTACTAGTACCAGCTTTCTGGGTTTTCTATGCTTTGGTTAACAAAATGCAGGACTTAGTGCGGGCAGTTCCAGGACCTTGATGTTCCCAGTGAATGCCTGAGATCGATATGCTAATTTTAGCTAATTCCTGCCTTCCGGTTAGCAAGCTTATTGTTTTTGATTAGAAAGAGTCCAGTCATTCTATGCCAAAAAAGAGCTAAAACTAAAAGAGTTCTAGTCTCCTTTTGGCTACTAAATTGCCACATGAATCCAGGTAAATCCTATTCCTTTATTAACATTTGGTTTCCTCATTTATAAAGTGGAGATAGAAACATGTTAGCAATTAAATAGATCATATGATAATGATGTTTAAACTCTGTTCAAAACTTACCATACTCTATGCTGCCATTAGGAACTTTGTATAGGTTATCTAATTTCACCTTGGCTAGAACTCTTGGTGGTTGATATTATTCTCCTTATGGTACAGATGAGGAATGGGAGACTCAGAGATAGTAAATATTTTTTTCCAAATCCAAACAGCTACCATGTGCCATCCAGACCTGCGCTGTATTATGGCATGTGGAAAAGCCATAGTGTCAGGTCAACCATGGTACCCCATGAGTTTGCAGTCAGTTCTTTTGGGTCCCAAGGGCCTAACTGTGTTCCAGAAATGATTAAACTACCTTCTCCTTCTTATATCCAACCTCTCAGTCCTCCCCTCCCTGTAATTGTGCCCTCTATGCCCCAACTCCTTTCTAGTACCAGGCAACTTTCTAGCCCCTGCTTTCCACATCCCACACGTAGGGGAAACATGCTGCCTTTCCAAAGAGCAGATGGCAAACCAGTGAAGCCTCCTCCAAATGCCTGGAGCCTTGAGAGTCAAGGTGTTTCACCATGTTCAGTAATAGGAAACAAGAGCATTAAAGGAAATGAGAATAACTGCAGCAGGAAGGATGCAAGTTAGAGGGAGGGGATGAGTCTTCAGTAGGCAGGTGATTTGTTCATTTTATTTGCCTGCTGCTCCCAAGGTTTCAGGTAAGGGCCAAGCACTTAACAGACATGAACTTATTTGACCTATACAACCCCATTAGGGAGGTGCCATTTATATCCTCATTTCACAGTTTTGGAAACTGAGGCATGATGAGATTCATGGTAAAATACTTCTGGCAGGTGTTTAAAATGAGATGAATCCTCATTTTTCTGATGGGTTAGTCCTAGCGTGGGGCAGGAGAACTGGCTTCTTTGCTATTTCTCTGGCTGTCACCAGGTAAAGACCTCTATGAAGGCACAAATGGGATGTTTGTGTAATCTTTCTGCTCACCAGTCTAGCATTCTGGTTGATGATAAAGAATATTATGGTAAGAGAGTGTTAAATTTCTTCCATTTCCCACTGGTCAAAACAAATTGTACTATACATTCGTAGATTTGCCTTAAAGCTCTGAAAAGAGTAAAACAAAAAAAGCCCATCTTCTTTGAAGGGTCATGAGCTCAGGGCATGGATGTTGCATTTGAGGAGGGAGTCAGGACATTGGGAGACAACAGTCATGTGGCCCCAGAACTGGGCAAACCCCTCACAAGCTGGAGTCCCCCGACAATCTCTTCTTCGAGATTGTTTTCAGCACACTCTGAATATGGGGGCCTCATCACATACCTTTGGGTAGGATCCTCAACTCTTTCTGGCCACAAACTCTCTGCATATGGAACATCAAAATGAAGTCAATGCAGAAAGTGATTCTGTCACTTCCTTTGCTTAAGTGAGTGCCTCAGATCTGAGTTCTGTTAGCTGATGCTGTTGTTCTCTGTGATGGAGTCCAACTTGGCCTCCTTCAGTTTATCCATGACCCACACACCAAAGGTATTTAAAGCACCATCTGACTCCCCCTTCAGTCCCTGATGAAAACCTTTCTGGATTAAGTTTAATCTCCTCAGCATGGTTTTGCAAAAAAAAAAAATTCTTGAAAGAAGGAAAGGAGGGAGGGAGGGAAGGAGGGAAGGAAGGAAGAAAGAAAGGAAGGTGGGAGGGAGGAAAGGAAGGAAGAAAGAAGGGAAGGTGGGAGGGAGGGAGGGAAGGAAGGAAGGAAGGAAAGAAAGAAGTAAAGAAAAAAAGCAGTGATAAGGCCACAGCAGATATTCCCAACACAGGAACAACTCACAGGTTTTCCAACCCTGAACAGTCTTCACAGATTTTGTGTGAAAGCACATGTCCATCAATTCTACAGCAACGCCAAGCACAGCACACAATGGGATTAGAGAAATGATGTGACATGTAACATGGGTCAGTAAGCTTCCCTCCTCCTGCACAACTGCTGCAGGGCTGACCCCTGTACTAGGTTTCGCAGGTGCTCTTCGGGAGAAGGCTACGTTAGAGATGGTAGCCTCAAGATAGGGCTAAGCTCAGCTGCAAACCTTGCTCCAGGTGTTCTGAGAAAGGGGGTATGGTGCAAACACACGGCTGGGAACGAGAAGATGAGGAAATTGAGAAGGGGCGGTGGTGAAAACTAGAAGGTTTTCCTGTGTCACTATTTCTCCAGGGGCCAGAGAAATAGACCCTCCTGAAATTTCCCCTCTATTGGCCATTTGTCCTTTTCAAAGGTTGTGCTTGGATATACCTGCCCTTGCACCTGAGAAGACACTTGATGCTGGAACAATAGAAAAACTGGCATAAGGGGTGCCAGCATTTGGCCCTGCTGTGGTATTTCCCATGTCTCTTGTGCAAGAGAGGGCTTCCGGAAGGAGAAGCACCTGTGAGTACATAAGGGAAGGGGGGGGGGATCAGTTTTCAAGATTAGAGGGGCCTCGCAGGGGAGGAAAGAGTGGAGGGAGGGCCTCCTGGGATAGAGGTTATCACGCATGCACTTTGCCTACACCAGATTGGCTGGACTCCCATCCCGACTCTGCCCTGGGAGGGAAAGGCAAACTTGGAAATTAGAGGCCAAACTGCTCCACTTCCTGACCCATCTGTCATAGAGGGGGATGCAGAACCAAGGAGAGGTACCCACGCTCTCACCTCAGGGCTCTCACCCTGGCACAATGTCCAAGGACCAGGGGAATACCCTTTGTATTGGCTGCATTGTGAAGCTTGTGGGTCCCGAAATACAGTTGGTCCCTGAGACTAATTTCATTTCCTGGAATCTTAGAGCCTAGGTAGAGCTTCCCAGGAAAGTTGAAGCCACCTGCTGTGGTGTGTGGGGGGAGTGAAAAGGGGAGAAGGGGGAGAAGGAGGGGGAGGAGGGATGGAGGGAGGTGATCTGAGAAGACAGGAGGGTGAAGAAGAACAGAGGGTGACTGTCCTCCATCAGGAAAACCGATAGACATTTCTTTCCTTGTCTTCATCTGTCCTTTCACTACAGATGAAGCTGAGCTTCCTTTACCTCTGCCCAAACAGTCTCACATGTGAAACTGAGCAGCTGGAAATCATAGATGGACTTTGGGGACCCAATTCTTTTGGGAAAGTTTATGAAGGCATCTTCCTCGTCTTCCACTCCACTTCAACATAATGACCATCAAGCAATCCCAAAGACCCAAGCACCCATCCAATGGTAAAACAACACTGGGCTGCTTTGCCGTGTTGGTTCATAAGGTAAGTGGTGAGAGGAGAACCTCTGACTGTTCCTCCAACCCCGGCCTCCCTTTGTGTTATGATGGGAATGCGGTTGTTGCTGTGACTGTTGAAATAAGACTGAGCCAACCTTCTGCTGGAGACAAGAGAGTCAATTAGGCCCTGGGACCCTCTGCAGAAAGACACAGCTCTTGTCATTCTGTGGGTAGTTCCTGTTTCTGCATTTCTACATACCCATGTCTTTGGGGTTGAATAGATCTGATATGAAAACTATTCTCTGAATTGTACCTTTTATCCCATGATGAGGCATCTATACCTCAGACAATAGACTCTGTCCTCTCTAATAATCTTATTGTAGTCCCTTTGGCTTTTAGTAGTATATTTCTTAATAATATGTAGTATAGTTACTAATAGTTATAATATAATATATAATAATAATAATATATTATATAATAATATAATAATAATATTAGTAACTATACTACATAATTAGTATATAGTTAATAATAAACATAATATATAGTATATGTGTCCTTTATATAAAAATATAGATATGTCAGTACACATATTTGGTCTAAAAATTTACTTATGGAATGCAATTATATCAGGAAGAACTAGAAGTACATGTTTATTCAATTCACTAAGTGTGATAAGTTTAAGAACAAAGAGAACACAGAAAAAAGTGCTTCCTCCGTAGTCCTCTGAGTTTCTGGATGAGAGAAGCTCACACTGGGTTGGACTGGAACAGGGCTCCCGGACTGAGTGTTAGAACACACTTCAGACACGTTCCTGGATGGCTCCCTCTTTCTTTGCAATGGGCAAGATCTGTCAGGGGGCAGGGGTGGGCTTGGCTCATTGTCCTGGTCCACGTGGGCCGGGCCCTAAGAGGGCCACAGTCTCACCTGACTGCTATCAAGAGATGGGTAGATTCGTGTCCAGCCCTTCCTGTTGAACTCTTACAGAGTTTGCCTCCATGCACAGGAGAAAAAAGGCAGCTGGTACCTATAATTCACATAGTAAGGGAAAAGCTCTTCACTTTTCCTTAAGTTTTGCTAGAATGTTTGTCTTAGAGCTTGAAGGATCATCTAAACTCATTGAAATATTTTGAAAAAGAAAAACAAATCCTAGTTATAAAATTATGGGTTTTCTAATTTTTCAGATGTCCCTCCTGCTCCAGTTTTTCCAAGTAAGCCATGACCTCTTGCTTGGATAACAGCACACACTAAGGATATTATTTAGTGTGTGCAGTTCCCGGACATTTTTTTTCCCCAGAGAACACCTGAGATGAAATAATGATTTTATAAGACAAGTTTTGCCCTTGGTTTAGCATGCCTATTGTCTTTGATTATAGGGGTTCTTTCAAAGCAGGCCAAACAGGGAATGAACAAATGTAAAAACAACAAGAGTTCTAGCCTCAATTCTAACTCAAATTTGCCATGTGGTCTAGGAAATTCCTTTCACCTTTTTCAATGTTATTATCCTAGTATAGAAATTGAAGCTAGAACCATGGTTTCGATAAAATAGGCAATAAACAACAGTTAACATTAACATTAAGCATGTACCACATTCCAGGTTTTCCACTAGGAACTTCATGCAGGTTATCCAATTTCATCTTGATTATATCTGCCATTGGTATCATTATCATTTTGCTGAAAGGGGCCTGAGGCTTAATTTGTCCAAGGCCACAGCTTCTAAGTTCTCCGGGGAGCTAACCTGGGGCTGTCTGATTCCAAATCTGTGTTCCTACCTGCTACCGTATACCTTGAGGTAAACAGCAGTACCAGGCCAATCAACCACGGCATGGCATGTGTTTGCATTCAGGTCTCTTAGATCCCAAGTACCTAATTTGTGTTCCAGAAATGGTGCAATGCCCTTTAATTAAGAAAGGTTGACTTTCCTCACTTGAAAATGTAATCCACTGATTTACTCCCACATCAAATTGATCATTGATCTCATTATAGAATTTAAATGAAGAAATGCTCTGGCCAGAGTTAGAGTAGCCTACTGTCCTGGTTCCCCTAGACTGAGACATTATCTGTATTTTCTGGGACTTTCAGTGTTAAACCCAGGAAAACCTGGGAAGTCATGGAGAAGTGGATGTGCCTGGGCAGCACTGATTGTTCTTCTTGCGTTTCCACAGTGGGAACACTGCACTTTAAGTGAATGGAATTGGAGAGAACTAGCTGGAAGAGCTAGTCTAGATGCTGAATGTGAAACCTTTCTGTCTTCTCCTTTGCATGATCCAGGAGGGCTCCAAGTGAGAAGAGCCGTGCGTCTCCTCTCCATGCCAACATCCTTTCGTATTCAAAGGCCTCTTTCACAGTGGTGTCCATTTTGTACTTTTGTTCCCTCATACATCAGTAACTCCCAAGTTTTTCACTTTTTTTGTTCTGTCTGGATGTCCTTTCAGAGAAAATCCATTCATCTGAAAGGGCAAAAGAGAACTTGGTCATTACTGTTGCACCTTTCTTTCTCCTCATAGATAGAATATATGGTTTTTGCTTGTGTTTCTAATAGCTCACTGGGAAGGTCATGTACCTTGGACACAGTCTTGGCAATGGGAAGTGGCAACTGCAGTTGGCCATCTGCTTTAACCCTTAACCATCTCTAAATCCCCCTCTCATTTCGTATCTCTTAGGGGCCCCTCCATGTACATACCCACCCACCTATCCCACCCTAAGTCCTCTACAGCACAGGCAGCCTCCCTAGCCCTCCCAGCTTGCATTTCATGAGGCAGGGTAAACATATTGCCTTGCCCAAAAGCCCATGCCAAATGTGGAGAACAACCTTCTCCAAAAGTCTGGACTCTTGAGAGCTGAGCTGCTCCACAACGTTCAGGAAAACGAAAGAGAGAATCACTGCAGCAGAAAGGCTGCAGGTTGGGGGGGATTATGAGCGCGTCCTCACAATGCAGGCTGCTCATTGGTTTATTTATTTTCCTGGTGTTCACGAGGTGCCAGGTGAGAGCCAAGTGTTTTACAAACATGAACACGCATGTAGGTTCAATTATTATCCTTATAATGTTGAAATTTACCCAAGTCCTGTGATCCTGGAGATCATGGAGTTTATAGGAATCCCCATACTATGTTTTCTAGGATAAGGCTGCAAGGAACCACTCACTCCCATGTGACTTCAATAAGATTCCCAGAGGCCTCCTTTATTTTTCTAAGACAAGGCCAGACACAGACTCACCGATTTCCTATTCTATGACCCATAAATGATTAGCCACACTTTGTCCCCCACTGATCCAACAGAACAAAATTCTTATTAATTGATTGACCAAAGTATTCTTATGTTGCTTTCCTGTCCCCACAGGGCCATGAAGTTTGACACACTGCTAAGGTTAAACAAGCATTGGAAATCAGACAACGCCTGCTTGATGCACCCTGGAAAATCAGCTGACCTCGAGGAAAGACATTTTCTGGTCAGCTCTGATCACACCACCTGCTGGTGTCATCCTCCACACCCAATTCTGGTAGACTTGATTATTCTTCCTAATAAAAGAAAATTCCTTCACCCACTGATGTTTGAGATGTCATGCTTAGAGCTTTCTACTTATTGCTATCATCTTTTCTAATAATTTCCTCACCTGAGCTGGATTTCTTTTTCTATTTGGCATACTTCATTTTACAATTGAGGAAACTGAGGCATAACTGAATGACTGGTTGTGGAGTACCTTCTGGTAGGTGTTTAAAATAAGACAGATTGCCATTTGTCTGTTGGGTTACTTCTAATTTGAGGCAGGAGAACTGACGTTGCTATGTCTTTGGCTTCTGTAGGAGAAGACCTCCTGGGAGGCACAGGGTGGATATTTGTGCCATCTCTCTGTTCACCAACCTGGCAATGAGGTTGATAGTAAAGAATTTTATGGTGAGGGGATGTTCAATTGTTTCTGTTTCCCATTGTTGACAATAAATTGTACTACAAATAGATATGAAGTACTTAAAAAGCTTTGGAATGAGTAAAATAATAAAGCCCACATTGTTTACAGGATCATCTTATTCAGGTCACCTATGCAGCACATTTTTTGAGCAACAGGAAGTAGAAAGATTAACAATGGATGCTGCCCCAGGATGTCCCTAAGGGCTGACTCTGTCAACATTCTCTTCCTTTGGCTTTAGCACCTACTGCTTGTAGGGGCCTCTTTTCTGATCCTTTGGGCAGAGTCATCAACTATCTTGGACCTAAAGCTCTCTGTGTCTGGACTATCCAGGTGAAGCTATCAAAGATTATTCATCTAGTGTTACCCTTCCTAAAGTGAGTGCTCAGGATTTGAGTTTGGTTTGCTGATGCTGTCCTTTTCTATGATGGAGTCCATCTTTCCCTTTCAATTCATGCATGACCCACATAAAAATGAAAAAGGACCCCTATCTCATACCCTTAGCAATATATGAAATATTCTGAGTGATCAAGGTTAACAAAGATAGTGAGTTTAGGAACAAAGAGAACAAGAGAAAGGTGTGTCCTCCACAATGCCCAAGGGTTTCTGGAAGAGAGAAGGGAGCACTGGGTTTGGTTTGAAGCTGGACAATTGGAAGGCATATTTGAACATGCTTCTGACATGCTGCTGAATTGGGATTGGCTCCCTCTTCCCTATGATGGGCCAGATCTGTCTGAGGGGGCAAAGCAGGGTTTGGTTAATTTCTTGCTTTAAGATGAGCCCATGCATGGGTCAATGAAACTTACCAGGCCCAAGGAGTTCCATACTCCTCCCTGAATGTTTTCAAGATGTGGGGATTGACACCCACACAGGGATCCTTCCCCACTGATGTATTTTTTTTTTTTAACATTTTAGAATATATTTTCTGGTGTTTTTCTTGAAAATACACCCACATATTTATATGTACCTTTTTTTTTTACAGTTTTTTTTATAAACTTTTTTATT
>PVIY010006591.1:0-86665 GCA_004026745.1 Myrmecophaga tridactyla | reverse complement strand
CATTTAAATTAGGGATTGCAAGTTGATTATTATCATTGGCTGATGGATTCCATCATATTGAAGAGCGGGCTTGTGATATCGCTAGAATTGGTAATGGTTGGCCCGCTTGCTTTCTTTCAAGTCTGGTGGTCCCCTTTCCTATTGTCTCTTCTCATTTTGATTTAGTTCGTGAGATATTTTATGTCCTGGGGTCATTTTATGTTTGGATCTTGATAAAAGCTAATTAAGGCTGGCCTGGCTAGAGCTGTTAAAACAAGAACTTATCTATGGGTGCATAGGTAGGAATTCTGGAGAAAAGAGAAATGGAAATTTTGCAAATTAGATAGAGAGGGAGCTGCTTCAGCAGTGGGGGTGTATGATGAAAAATGGGTCAGGGTCTGCTGTAAAACTGTGATATTGTGCAATTCTCTTTGTTCCACTTAAAAATTTAGGCTATTCATATATATATATAAAATTGTTTTATATTTTATTGCGATATCTTCATACATCATACAGTTCATCAAAGTATACAGTAAATGGCTCATAATATCATCACATAGTTGTATATTCGTCATCATTATTATTTTTAGAACATTTACATCAATCCAGAAAAAGAAATAAAGATAAAAAAGAAAAGCCCCACATATCACATATCCCTGTCCCCTCCCTCTCATTGACCACATAGTATTGCAATCTACCCAATATTTTTTTACCCCTTATTCCCCACACTATTATTTATTTATTATTATTATGTTTTTACATGGGCAGGCTCCAGGAATTGAAGCTGGGTCTATGGCGCAGCAGGCGAGAATCCTGCCACTGAGCCACTGGCGCACCACCCACTATTATTTATTTTTTATCCTTAATTTTTTTACTCATCTGTTCATACCCTGGATAAAGGATGGTCAGCCACAAGGTTTTCACAATCACATGGTCACATTGAGAAAGTTACATAGTTATACAATCATCTTTAAGAATCAAGGCTACTGGAATACAGTTCAACAGTTTTAGGTACTTCCCTCTAGCTACTTTAATATACCCTAAACTAAAAAGGGATATCTATAGAATGCATAAGAATAACCTCCAGGATAACCTCTTGACTCTGTTTGAAATCTCTCAGCCTCTGAGACTTTATTATGTCTCATTTCTCTTTTCCCTCTTTTGATCAAGAAGACTTTCACAATACCATGATGATAGGTCCTGGCTCAACACCAGGAGTCATGCCCATGTTGCCAGGGAGGTTTACACCCCTGGGAGTCATGTCCCACGTAGGGGGGTGGGGGTGGGCAGTGAGTTCACCTGCCAGTTGGCTGAGAGAGAGAGGCCATATCTGAGCAACAAAAGAGGTTCTCTGGGACTGGCCCTTAGGTACAGTTACAAATAGGCTTAGCTTCTCCTTTGCAGGAATAAGTTTCATAGGGGCAAGCCCTAAGATCAAAGCCTTGGTCTATTAAATTTGTTGTCCCCACTGCTTACAAGAATATCAGGAATTCCCCAGATGGGGAAGTTTAATATTTCCTTCTTTCTCCCCAGTCCCTTCAGGGGGCTTTGCAAATACTTTTTTTATTCTGTGCCCAATTACTCTGGGATATGTCAAGGCATCACACTAACCTGTACAAACCAACATAATCTCACTCCCTTTTCAAGATTCCATGTAATTATGGTATTGGTGTGGTATGGTAAGAATAAATTGACCATACAAACTAAATTAGATATTGTGCTACTAGATATAAACTGTGCACCAAATAAACATTGCTTCCTTTGGTCTCACACAGAAGTTGAAGTTTTAAAATCTGGACCATATCATCCATTACGCTATATTTCTGTTTACCTTAGTTCTATCCAGATCAGCTTCATTCATATCTCTAGTTAAAGTCTGATTACTTTTTCAATTTCTTTAACAGTTGCTGTATGGGAGAATGCTGGCTTTCATAGCTTCAGGGCTCTAACTCTGAATCTCAGATAACCCACAAATACCCAAAGTTCTAGGAGATGACCAGGTGGTACACAAATAGTTCAGCATCTCAGAATTTAGAAATAACAGTTATAACTCTGGAATAGATGTGACTGTTGTGAGAGGTTACAATCTAGGAAACTTTACAATTGGCTCCAACCTGATAACCCATGCTTTCAACTTCAATTTGCTGAGTTTGTATATTATAGTAAGTCCATAGAGTGAGGCATGATGATATTTGTCTTTTTGTTTCTGACATTTCATTCAACTGTCCTCAAGTTTCAGTCTTCTAGTTGCATGCCTCACAACTTCGTTCCTTCTTATAGCTGATCGGTAGTCCATTATATGTATACACTACAGCGCCACTTTCCATTCCTTAGTTGATGTACCATTAGGCCACCTCCATCCATTGCAAATCATAAACACTGCTGCCATAAACACCAGTGTGTAACTGTCCACTTGTGTCCCTACTCTCAGTTTCTCCAAGTATATATCTAGCAATGAGGTTGCAGGATCATATAGAAACCCCACTCCTAGCATGCTTTGGAACCACCACACCGCCCTCCAGAGGGGCTGACCACTCTACTTCCCTAAAAATAGTAAATAGGTACATTTCTCTCCACATTTTTCCAACAATTGTATCTCTCTGTTCATTTTTAATCAGTTTTATTCGTATATAATACAATCAAACCTAAATAAAAAATTAGCAGTTCCTGGTATAATTACATAGCCATGACTTCACCACCATAATCTATATGAGGATATTTCCTTTTCTTCTGCAAAGGGTCCCATACCCTTCCCGCATATCTCCTGCTTATTGTAATTTAGTTTTGGCATATTGCTTTTGTTACATTCAATGGAAGCATCACGATGTTATTGTTAACCATAGTTCCTAGCTTGCATTGATTGTATTTTCTCCTGTATACCATCCCATTTTCAACACCTTGCAATGCTGACATTCACTTGTTCTCCCTCATGCAAAAACATTCTTATATTTGAACATTTAATCACCATCATTGTCCACCCTAGGCATTCCAAAGTTATACTGTCTCAGTATTTATTCTCTATCTTTTCTTCTGATGTAATAACAGCCCCCAGCCCTTCTCCTTCAACCATACTCACATTCAGCTGCATTCAGTGTACTTTTATTATTATGCTACCATTAGATAGTATTGTGCTGCCCATTTCTGAATTTTTACCATCAATCTTTTTGCACATTATGTATTCCTTCAGCACCAAATGCCCTATATCTACCCTCTTTTTTATCTCCTAATAAACTCTGTTCTTAATTTTAACTCTCAAAGTTCACACATTAATATTAGTTCATATTAGTGAGACCAAACAGAATTTGTCCTTTTATTTCTGGCTAATTTCACTCAGCATAATATCCTCAGGGTCCATCTATGTTATTACATACTTCATGATTTTATTCTGTCTTACAACTGCATAAATATTCCATAAAATATACATACTGCAGCTTGTTTAGCCACTCGTCCATTGATGGACATTTAGGCTGTTTCCATCTCTTGGCAATCATGAATAATGCCGCTATAAACATCAGTGTGCAAATATCCGCTTATGTCCTTGCCCTCAGTTCTTCTGAATATATACCTGGTAATGGGATTGCTGGATCATATGGCAATTCTATACGTAGCTTCCTAAGGAACTACAAACCGCCTTCCAGAGCAGTTACAGCATTCTACAGTCCCACCAACAGTGAATAAATGTGCCTCTTTCTCCACACCTTCTCCAGCACTTGTCGTTTTCTATTTTTTTTTAATAATGGCCATTCTAGTGGGTGTGAGAGGATATTTTATTGTAGTTTTGATTTACATTTCCTTAATAATCAGTGAAATTGAGCATCTTTTCATATGTCATTTAGCCATTTGTATTTCATCTTCTGAAAAGTGTCTATTCATGTCTTTTGCTTATATTTTGATTCAGTTTGTCTTTTTGTTGTTGTAGAATTTCTTTATATATTCTGGATATTAAACCCTTAATTGATATGTGGTTTCCAAATATTGTCTCCCATTGTGTAGGCTGCCTTTTTACTTTCTTAACAAAGTTCTTTGATGCACAAAAGTGTTAAATTTTGAGGAGATTTCATTTTATCTATTTCTTTTTTCATTATTCACACTTTGGGTGTAAGGTATAGGAAACCGCCTCTGATCACAAGATTTATAAGATGTTTCCCTACATTTACTTCTAAAAGTTTTATGGTCTTAATTCTAATGTTTAGGTCTTTGATCCATTTTGAGTTAATTTTCACGTAGGGTGTAAGATATGGGTCCTTTTTACTTCTTTTGCATATGGATATCCAATTCTCCAAACACCATTTATTGAAGAGGCTGCTCTGTCCCAGTTGGGATGGCTTGATTGCCTTACCAAAGGCAATCTGTAGATCAGAGGGTCTGTTTCTGAACACTTAATTCAATTCCATTGGTCAGTATATCTATCTTTATGCCAGTATCATGCTGATTTGATCACTGTAGCTTTGTAATATGCTTTAAAGTCAGGCAGTGTGAGACCTCCCACTGCATTTTTCTTTCTCAAGATATTTTTAGCTATTCTGGGCACCCTCACCTTCCAAATAAATTTGGTTATTGGTTTTTCTATTTCTGCAAAGAAAGTTGCTGGAATTTAATTGGTGTTGCATTGAATCTATAAATCAATTTGGGTAGAAGTGATATCTTAATTTTATTTAGTTTTCCAATCCGTGAACATGGTATGACCTTCCATTCATTTAGGTCTTCCATGATTTCTTTAAGCAATTTCATGTAGTTTTCTGTGTATAGGTCTTTTGTATCCTTAGTTGATTTTATTCTTAATTAGTTTATTCTATTAGTTGCTATTTAAATGGAATCTTTTTCTTGATTTCCTCTTCAGATTGATCAATACTAGTGAGTAGAAACACTACTGATTTTTGGGTATTGATCCTTTATCCTGCCACTTTACTGTACTCATTTATTACCTCTAATAGTTTTGCTGTAGATTTTTTGAGATTTTTGAAATACAGTATCATGTCATCTGCAAACAGTAAGAGTTTTACTTCTTCCTTTCCAATTTGGATGCTTTTAATTTCTTTTTCTTGTCTAATTGCTTAGAATAAAACTCTTGTTTTATTCCTACTCTTAAAGGGAATGCTTTCCATCTTTCCCCATAGAGTATGATAGCTGTTAGTTTTTCATCTATTTCCTTTAGCATGTTGATGAAGTTCCTTTCTATTCCTATCCTTTGAAGTATTTTCATCAAGAAAGTATGTTAAATTTTGTCAAATGCCTTTTCTGCATCAACCAAGATGATCATGTGGTTTTTTTCCACTTTGAGTTACTGATGTGGTATATAACATTAATTGATTTTCTTGTGTTAAACCAACCTTGTATACCTGGAATAAATCCTACTTGGTCATGGTGTATAATTTTTAAATGTGCTGCTGGATTTGATTTACAAGTATTTGTTGAGGATTTTTGCAATTATATTCATTAAAGGGATCAGTTTGTAATTTTCTTTCCTTGTGATATCTTTTTCTGGCTTTGGCATTAGGATGATGTTGGCTTCATAGAATGAGTTAGGTAGATTTCCCTCCTCTTCAATTTTTTTGAAGAGTTTGAGCAGGATTGGTACTAATTCTTTCTTGAATGTTTGGTAGTATTCACATGCAAAGCCATCTGGTCCTGGACTTTTCTTTTGGGGGAGTTTCTTGAGGACTTATTCAATCTCTTTACTTGTGATTGGTTTGTTGAGGTCATCTATTTCTTCTTGAGTCAATGTTGGTTGTTCATACTTTTCTAAGAAGTTGCCCATTTCATCTACACTATCTAGTTTTTTAACATATAGTTACTTATAGTGTCCTCTCATTATCTCCTTTAGTTTTGCAGGGTCAGTAGTTATGTCCTCTCATTTCTGATTTTATTTATTTTCATTCTTGTTCTCTCTCTCTGGTCAGCCTAGCTAAGGGTCCATTGATTTTATTGATATTCTCAAAGGACCAACTCTGGTTTTGTTGATTTTCTCTATTGTTTTCATATTCTCAGTTTCCTTTATTTCTGTTCTAACCTTCATTATTTCTTTCTGTTTGCTTTGGGGTTAGTTTGCTGTTTTTTCTTTAGTTCTTCCAGGTGAACAGTTAATTCCTCAATTTTTGCTTTTTCTTCTTTTTTTAATATAGGCATTTAGGGCAATAAAACTTCCCTCTCAGTATTGCCTTTGCCATCCCAGTTTTGATATGTTGTGCTTTCATTTTCATTTACCTTGACAAATTTACTGATTTCTCTTATAATTTCTTCCTTGACCCACTTGTTGTTTAAGAGTGTGTGTTCAGCCTCCATATATTTGTGAATTTTCCAGCCCTCTGTCCGCTATTGATTTCCAGCTTTATTCCACTATGACCCAAGAAAGTACTTTATATAATTTCAATCTTTTTAAATTTATTGAGACTTGCTTTGTGACCCAGCATATGGTCTATCCTTGAGAATGATCCATGAGCAGTTGAGAACAATGTGTATCCTGCTGTTGTTGTGTATAATGTTCTGCAAATGCCTGTTAAGATTGGTTTATTTATCTTGTTGTTCAAAATCTATGTTTCCTTGATTTTTTGTCTAGATATTCTATCCATTGATGACAGCAGTGTTTTGATTGCTCTAGCTAGAACTTCTAGTACAATGTTGGATAATAGTGGTGACAGAGGGCATCTATTCTGGTTTGTAAGCTGCTGGTGAATGTGATATACCAGAAATGGAATGGCTTCTAAAGAATGGAATTTATTAAGTTGCATGTTTACAGTTCTAAGGCTGTGAAAAAATTCAAATTAAGGCAAGGCTATGGAAATGTCCAAATTAAGCCGTCCAGGGAAAGAAACCTTGGATCAAGAAGGCCAATGATGTTCAGGCTTTCTCTCAGCTGGAAAGGCACATGACAATGTCTGCTAGCTTTCTCTCCAGGAATCTCCAATGTCTTTCCCGGGGCTCTGTCCATTCTTTTGGATCTGTGGGTTCTGGTGGCTCTCATGGCTCTAAAACTTTTTTCCAAAACAGTTCTTTCTTAAAAAACTCCACCTTGAATTGGTGGGGACACATCTCCATGGAAACCATCTAATCAAAAGTTATCACCCACAATTGAGTGGGTCACATCTCATTGGAAACAATCAAAATGCTTCCACCCCACAACATTGAATGAAGACTAAAGAACTTAGCTTTTCTGGGGTACAAAACAGATTCAAACTGGCACAGCATCCTTGTCTCATTCCCAATCTTAGGGGGGGGGAAGGCTTTCAGTCTCTCACCATTGAGTATGATGCTGGCAATGGGTTTTTCATGTATGCCCTTTATCATATTGAGGAATTTTCCTTTGACTCCTTAATTTCAAGTGTTTTTATCTGCAAAGAATGTTGAATTTTGTCAAATGTTTTTTCAGCAACAATCAAGATGATCATGTGATTTTTCCCTTTTGATTTGTTAATGTACTGTCTTATTTTAACTGATTTTCTCATGTAGAACCATCTTGCATTCTTGGTATAAACCCCACTTGGTCATGGTGTATATTCTTTTAATGTGTTGTTGGATTAAATTTGCTAGCATTTTGTTGAGAATTTTGCATCGATATTCATTAAGAAGAATGGACTATAGTTTTGTTTTCTTATGATGTCTTTACCCGGTTTTGGTATTAGAGTGATGTTAGCTTCATAAAATGAGTTAGGTTGTGTTCTTTTGTCCTCAATTTTTTGGAAGGGTTTCAGCAGGATTGGTGTTAGTCTTTTTTGGGGGAACATTTGATAACATTCCCCTGTGAAGCCATCTGGCCCTGGGCTTTTCTTTGTAGGAAGATTTTTGATGACTGATTGAATCTCTTTACTTGTGATTGGTTTGTGGAGTTCTTCTATTTTTTCTGGAGTCAATGTAGCTTGTTCGTGTGTTTCTAGGAATTTGTCCATTTTCATCTAAGCTGTCTAGTTTGTTGGAGTATAATTGTTCATAGTATCCTCTTACGATTTTTTAAAAAAAATTTCCAGAGTTCGTGGTGATGATCCCCCCTCTCATTTCTGATTTTGCTTATTTTCATCCTCTCTTTTTTACTTTGTCAGCCTAGCTAGGGGTCCATCATTTTTTTTTTATTTTCTCAAAGAACCAACTTTTGGTTTTATTTGATTCTTTCTATTGTTCTTTTGTTCTTCATTTAACTCTGTATTAATCTTTGTTATTTCTCTTCTTCTATTTGTTTTGGGGTTAGTTTGCTGTTCTTTCTGTAGCTCCCCTAGGTGAGCAGTTAAATCTTTGATTTTTGCTCTGTCTTCTTTTTCAAATATATGCATTTAGGGCAATAAATTTCCCTCTAAGCACTGCCTTTGCCACATCCCATAAGTTCTGATATGTTGTATTCTAGTTTTCATTCATCTCCAGAGGGTTACTGGTTTCTCTAGCAATTTCTTCTTTGACCCACTGATTGTTTAAAGGGGTGTTATTTAATCTCCATATATTTGTGAAAGTTCTGATTCTTTGGTGGTTATTGATTTCCAGCTTCATTCCATTGTGATCAAAGAAAGTGCTTTGAATCATTTCAATATTTTTAAATTTATAAAGACCAGTTTTATGCCCCGTTGTATGATCTATCCTGGAGAACATTCCATGAGCACTAGAGAAGAATGTATATCCTGATGTTTTGGGATGTACTGATCTATATATGTCTCTTAGCTCTAATTTGTTTATCAAATTGTTTAAGTTTTCTATTTCCTTGTTGATCCTCTCTCTGACTGTTCTATCAGTAGAGGAGAGTGGTGTATCGAAGTCTCTCACTATTATTGTTGAAACATCTATTGCTCCCTTCAGTTTTGCCAGTGTCTGCCTTATGTACTTTGGTGCTCCTTGGTTGGGAGCATAAACATTTTTGATTGTTGTTTCTTCTTGGTGAATTTTTCCTTTTATTAATATTTAGTGTCTTACTTTGTCTCTTATGAGTTCTTTACATTTAAAGTCTATTTTGTCTGATATTAGTATAACTACTCCTGCTTTCTTTTGGTTACATCTTGCATGGAACCTCTAGTCCCATCCTTTCACTTTAAATCTATTTGTATCCTTGGGTCTAAGATGGGTCCTCATAAACAACATATGGATGGATCATATTTCTTAATACATTCAGCTGATCTTTATCTTTTAATTGGTGAGTTTAGTCTGTTAACATTCAAAGATATTACTGTTAAGTCATTTCTTGAATTTACCATCTTATCCTTTGGTTTTTATTTGTCAGATCTATATATTCTTTTCCATGTTTCTCTTTTGATCCTTTAAGTTACCCTTATTGGTACTCTTCAATTTAGCGCCCTCTTCCAGACTGTTTTTTCCAGCCAACAAAACACTCTTTAGTATTTCTTGTAGGGCTGGTCTCTTGTTGACAGATTCTCTTGGCCTTTGTCTGTGAAAATTTTAATCTCTCTCTCACTTTTGAAGGACAGTTTGACTGGTGTGCCAGTTTGAAACTATTATGTACTATAGAAAAATCATGTTTTAATCTCGAACTAATCATGTGGGGGCAGCCATTTATTTTAATCCTGATTCACTATTGTAGGGCAGAGATTTTTAACTAGATTATCTCCACGGAAATGCGACATACCCAATTGTGGATGTGACTGTTTGATTAGATGGTGAGGTGACTCTACCCATTCCAGGTGGTCTTGATTAGTTTACTGGATTTCTTTGAAAGAGGATACATTTTGGAGAGAGCTTAGAGTTGACACAGAAGCAGATGCTTGGAAAACAGCTGCTTCAAAGCTGACAGAGACATGGATGTTTGGAGATGTTTGGAATGATGACAGAGAGAGCAGTGTCCAGACATGGGCAGAGCCCAGCATACATTGCCATGTGCCTTCCCATAACATACTAAGCAAGCCAGACCCCAGAGTTGTGTCCCAGAAGAACTAGGTGAAGGCCCACAGATGCTTAGAGAGGAAACCACTGGCATCAGAGGCTGAAGGCAATGAACTGGGAATAAGGACCAGCAGGTACTAGCTTTCCCAGCTAATGGAGGTGTTCTAAACTGCATCAGCCTTTCTTGAGTGAAGGTAACCTTTTGTTGGTGCCTTAATTTAGGCATTTTTACAGCTTTAGAACTTTAAACTTGTAACTTAATATTCCCTTTTTAAAAGCCATTCCATTTCTGGTATATTGCATTCTGGCAGCTTAACAAATTAATACAAATCTTGGTACCAGCATTGGGTGCTGCTGCAGATTGCAAATACCAAACATGTTGAAACAGCTTTTTAAATGGATAAGGGGAAGGTTCTGGAAGAGTTGTGAGGATTTTGATAGAGAAGACCTGAATTGCTTTGAAGAGACTGTTAATTGAAATGTTGATTCTAAAGATACCTCTGATGAGGCTTTAGACAGAAATGAGGAATGTGTTATTGCAAACTGGAAGGAAAGCGACCCATATTTTAAAGTGGCAGAGAATTTGGCCAAATTGTGTACTGTTGTTGGATGGAAGTTAGAATTTAAAAGGGACATCTAGGGATACTTAGCTGAGGAAATTTCCAAACTAAATGTGGAAATTGCAGCCTGGTTGCTCCTTGAAGCTTATAATAAAAATGTGAAAGGAAAGAGATGAGTTGAGAACTAAACTCTTGCATACAAAGAAAACATGAGTAGGTGGTCTAGAATGTTCCAGGATTCCAGAAAATGAGACCCCAGAGAATAGTGTCCTACGTGAATATTTAACCAAACCTGGAAGTACTCAGCCATTTCAGGAAAAGCCAGGATTGGAAATGGAGTTATTCACAAAGGATCTGTGGGCATTTCTTTTGTCTGATGTTTATGATCCCTGCATACTACATAGAGAATAGACAAAAGTGTTGTGCGATCTGTGTAATCAGAACTACTGCCAGTCTGGACTAAAAGGGACAATTCGATAGAAGAATTACTTCATAGGCAATAACAAGGAAGCTAAGATCTGAAGCCAAGAAATCTCAGGCCAGGAAAGTGGATCCACCCAAGCACTTGGAGAGGGTGAGTTTTCCCCAAAGGCCGTGTGTGGACCTTCTGCCTCAATGCTCAGGAAGAATTTTGCTGCCCCAGGCTGCAGAGAGGATGGGGTGCCCAAACAGGATTGAGGGGAGCCTGGTTGCCACCCATTGTTCTGCAGAGATTGAGTGTGTGCCCCAGAGATGGCAGAGATCCTGGGTGCTGCCTTGAAGCTTGGAGAGGGTAGAAGTGAGAGAAAGGTGGTCTCCCCAGTGTGCCCCAGTATTATTGCAACTCATCCCAGCATTTGGACAGAAAACAAGGCCATTGCATAGGCCCATAGAAAGGATGGGGCTGCTGCTTTTAAAGCCCTGGGGATAAATGTCTCTCAGACTTTGAAATCCAATGGAGTTTGCCCTGCAGTTTTTCAAAACTGTATGTGTCCAGTGAATCCTGTTTACTTTTCAATTTTTCCCCATGGCAATGGAAACATGTATCCAACGACTGTCCCTCCTTTGTATATTGGCAGCAAATAACTTGTTCTGAGTTTCACAGGTGCAGAGCCAGATGAGAATTTTTTGCTTTAGAGCAGACCATACCTGTAACTGATTTTGATGAGATTTTGTATTGTTTTGGATTTTGCATGGGATTTGTATTGTTACTGAAATGGTTTAAAGCTTTTTGTGATATTGTGATGGAGTGAATATATGTATATGAAAAGAACACGTCTTTTTTTTGGGTCCAGAGGGTGGACTGTGCCAATTTGGATCTATTATCTACCACAGAGAAGTCATCTTTTAATCTTAATCCAATCTTATCTAATTCTTCTATCTTCCCAGAAGTCTACATAATCCATTAACATTTAACGTTTTTACTGTAAAGGAAATACTTTCTTCTGCCTTTTTGTCTTTTGGATTTTAAATACATTTTTTTCTCTTGTTACCTTTACTGATAGTCATCATTTATACACTCTTCTTCAGACTTCCCTCCTATCTTTTCCTATCTACCTGTAGTACTCCTTTTAGTATTTCTTGTAGAGCCAGTCTATTAGTCACAAACTCTCTCAGTGACTGCTTGTCTGAAAATATTTTAAACTATTCCTTATTTTTGAAGGACAGTTTTGCTGGGTATAGAATTCTTGGTTGGTACTTTTTCTCCTTTAGAAAATTTAATTCACCTTCTTGCCTCCATGGTTTCTGCTGAGAAATCTGCACATAGTCTTATCAAGCTTCCCTTGTGTCCTAGTTTACTAGCTGCCAGAATGTGATATACCAGAAACAAGACAGCTTTTGAAAGAGGGAAATTATTAAGTTGCAAGTTTACAGTTCTAAGTCTGTGATAAAGTCCAAATTAAAGCAAGGCTATAGAAATGTCCAATCTAAGGCATCCAGGGAAAGATACCTTGGTTCAGGAAGGCTGATGAAGTTCAGGGTTTCTCTCTCAACTGGAAAGCCACATGGCCAGCATGGTGACATCTGCTAGCTTTCTCTCCAGGCTTCTTGTTTCATGAAGCTCAACTGGGGATGTTTTCCTCCTTTATCTCCAAAGGTTCCTGGCTGTGTGGGCTCTCATGGTTCTTGTGGCTCTAAAGCATTTTTCAAAATGGTTCCTTCTTAAAGGATTCCAGCAAACTAAACAAGACTCACTTGGAATGGGTGGAGTTATATCTCCTTCTAATCAAAGGTTAATACCCAGAATTGGGTGTGTCACATCTCCATGGAGATAATTTAATCAAGTTTCCAAACTACAGCACTGGATAGGGATTAAAAGGAATGGCTGCCTCCATGAGATGAATCAGGATTAAAACATGGCTTTTCTAGGGCACATAATCCTTTCAAACCAGCACACCTTATATGTGATCAATTGCTTTTCTCTTGTTGCTTTCAGAATTCTCTCTTTGTCTTTGACATTTGACAATCTGATTAATAAGTGTCTTGTAGGTCTATTTGTATCTATTCTGTTTGGGGTACTGTTCTAGTTTGCTAGCTGTCAGAATGCAATATACCAGAAACAGAATAGCTTTTAAAAAGGGGGAATTAATGAGTTGCTAGTTTACAGTTCTAAGGCCAAGAAAATGTCCCAATTAAAACAAGTCTATAGAAATGTCCAATCAAAGGCATCCAGGGAAAGATACCTTGGTTTGAGAAGGACGATGAAGTTCAGGGTTTCTCTCTCAAGTGAGAAGGCACATGGCGAACACAGTCAGGGCTTCTCTCTTGGCTGGAAGGGCATATGGCGAATACGGCATCATCTGCTAGCTTTCTCTCCTGGCTTCCAGTTTTATGAAGCTCCCCGGGAGTCGTTTTCCTTCTTCATCTCCAAAGGTCACTGGCTGGTGGACTCTCTGCTTCATGGTGCTGCAGCATTCTCTGCTCTCTCTGAATCTCTCATTCTCCAAAATATTTCCTCTTTTATAGGACTCCAATAAACCAATCAAGACCCACCAAAATGGGTGGAGACATGTCGTCCCCTAATCCAGTTTAACAACCATTCTTGACTAAATCACATCATCCAGGGAGATGATCTGATTACAGTTTCAAACATACAGTATGAATAGGGATTATTCTACCTTTACGAAATGATATTTTGATTAAAACATGGCTTTTCTAGGGGGCATACTTCCTTTCAAACCAGCACAGTTACCCTGTGCTTCTTGGGTCTTTAATTTTATGTCTTTCATAAGAGATGGGAAAATTTCAGTGATTATTTCCTCCAAAAGTCTTTCTGCCCCTTTCCCCTCTCTTTTCCTTCTTGCACACCCATAACACTATATTCATGTGTTTCGTGTTGTCATTCAGTTTCCTAAGACTCCACTCACATTTTCCCATTCTTTTCCCTATTTGTTCTTTTGTGTGTAGGATTTCAGATGTCCTGTTCTCTAGTTCACTAATCCTTTCTTCTGCCTCTTCAAATCTGCTCAATAGGTCTCATTGTTGTTGTTGTTGTTTTTATCTCTTCTATTGTGCCTTTCATCTCCATAAGTTTTTTCAAACTTTTGAGTTCTTCTTTATGTCCACCCAATGTCTTCTTTATATCCTTCATCTCTTTTGCCATAACCTTACTCAACTTGTTGATTTGATTTTTGATGTGATTTTTCATGTCTGTTCAAACATCCTTAATTAGTTGTGTCAACTCTTGTATCTCATTGGAAATGTTGATTTGTTCCTTTGACTGGGCCATATCTTTGATTTTCCTAGTATGACTTATTATTTTTTATTGGTGTCTAGGCATTTGATTTTCTTAATTAGTTTCTTCTGGGGGTCATTTCTCTTTTACCTAGGGTCTTCTTGTTTGTTGGCTTTGTTTGCTATCTGTTCTTTGGCATTCAATTCAACTTATTCTAGAACTCTAGCATAGTTTCTATTTAACAGATCTGAATTTTTCAGTTCTTGTTTTTATGCTTCTTGCCCTGCTTATATGGAACCTTTTTTTAAGGAGAGTCTCCTCAAATATGATTGGTCCCAGTCAGATTTTCCAGATCGGCAGGCACACATCTCAGGAGGAGGGTGTAATCACTATCAAGTTTCACTGAGGGTTAGACCCAGCATATTGTCAGACTTTTCTATGAAACCTGATTCTGTGCTTTTTCTATCCTGCTCAAGAGGTGCCACTTGTCAGTCCACAGCATCTCAACAGTATGAAATGTTGTAATGACCTTAATTCTCAGCAGCCTCTCCTTGCTAGGGGTGTGATTGAGATGAAAGCTGAGGTAGAAATGGGGGCTCAAGTTTCCTCTGTTTTCAAGACCCTGGGGCCTGTATTCTCTGAAGGAGACCAACACTTGAGCTGGGCCCCACCCCCTTTTCTTGGGGAAGAAACACCCTTTAGGTTATGATCTTCCCCATTTGATTCATTTAGTTTGTTACTCAGACCTATCTTAACTCAGCTCTTGCCTGGGTCCCACGGGCAATTGAGAATGCCTGGGGCCTTCTCTAATGAGTTACTTGGAATAGTTTAAAATAAAATAAAATAAAGGAAAAGAAAAGAATAAAAGAAATTCCCTTTCAGAGTCATTCCCCAGACCCCAAGTTTCCAGTATTTTGAGCTCTGCCAACCTCAAAATCATCGTTTTTCAAAAACCATCTTTGTTCTATTTTATTCTATTTCACTCTTCTATTTTATTATTTAAATCTTATTTATTTTATATTCATTTTATTTTATTTCCTGTCAGCCACACCTCCTCTCTTCTGGGATGAAAACTGCCATTGGAACTTGGCCGAGCTATCTTGCCTTGCTGCTAATAGAAACTACTTAAAGATAAGTCCTTTAAGGAATTGTCCTCAGTCACCTGACTAGTTTCTTTGTGTCTCAGACATGCCTTAATTCTGCCCTTGTCTGCCGCAGTGATGAAGCCTGAGAATGCTGGCAATTCTATATAATGGGTTGTTAAGAAGTTAAAAAAAAAGAGAGAGAGAGAAAAAAAAATACTTTTCAGAGTCAGACCCAGTCCCCTGGGTTTTCCAGTTAAGAGCCAGAGTTGGAACACAGCAATATGTGTCCCCACACTCTATGTGTCCCCTTTTCGTGGGACCCCATCTTTTTCCAATATCTTGTGCTGTCCAATTCAAAAAGCCTCTGTTGTTGCTGTTGTTGGTGGTGGTGGTGTTATTTTCCCATCAGCCCTGACCCCCTCTCTGCCAGAGCAAAAGCTCCTGGTTCCTTTAGTGTTTACTCCAGGTATACCTGTGCTGGGGGCCTGTTTTCAGCAGTCTGAATTTAATTAATTTTGTAATTGGAGCTTGGTTGAGCTTCCTTCCTTGCTCCTAGTAGAGTCTGTTTCTTTTTCCCTTGGGGAACCAGCCTGCCATGCCTGTGGGGGAGGGGTGCCAGCCTCTTTGACTTTGGAAACTTAGAGTTCTGTGAGAGATCTCAGCCATTCCACCTGCTCCAGACTGGTGTACACTGTGTGTCTGGTCATTGATATTTCCCGCAAGAGCTGTTCCATACACTTCCTGGCTATTTGCTAGCTGCCCCAGAGAACAAACTAAATTCCACACCTCACCATGCCACAATCTTGCTCCCATTCCTATATTTTTTTGAATGGATTTTTTTCTTTTTTGGTGATTACTATCCTTTCATTTACAATAAAAAGCCTCTGAGGCATAGGCGGTAGACTTGACTTTTCTTTTTTGAAGCCAAATGTCATTATTAATGGCGTTCTCTTTTACTTTCAATATGGGCCAGTACTGGACAATTCAGGCAATCGTTTTTGCCCTGCATTTTGGTAGCATGTTGAGAGGGAACTGCACTGAGGCAAACACTGCTGTTATAACCTGCCTAAATCTCAATTGCATCAAAATAAGATACAATAGCTTGAGGACAAGATGAACATGTAAGGAAATTGCTTATCTAGTTTTATTGTTAACCTTCAAAATGGAATTGTAAATAGAGCATGTTTCTTCTGAGAATGCTAATGCTAAAGAATTCAGATTACTGCATTTTCTTGAGCCTTCGTTTCCATCTCTTCAAGACAAGGTGTTTGAAGTACAGCATGTGGGAGGTTCCGCCCGACTCACATGTTATGATTTTGTGAACTGCACTGGTCTGCACAAAATGACAAATTTTTAGACATTTATTTGGAACTTTGAAGATGTCAATTAATTTAGAACTTAGCATATGAACGTCCCTTTAGCATTCCATTTTTTCTGTCTCTTTTAAAAATTTGTATTTATATTACAAAGTCACAAAAAAGATTTTTCTTATGACAAACCTGACTCTAATTTTTGGAGAAGTACATAAAGTCTGGGAATAGGAGATACGCCAACCGTGTTCCTTGCTGACTCACAGACACCCCCAGACACCCACACTCCTGCCTCACCCCCTCCACCCCACCCCTGGATAGAATGCTAACTCTGACTCACTTCAGCAGCTTTACTTAGATAAATTGAAGACTGAATCCAAAGGAAATCTCTGCTGATAATACAATAGCCCTACGGAGAGCTTCAAAATAACATCCGCAGCAGCCAGCACATAGCGCGTTAATACCGCTTACATAACACCTATCAATCTATAGGATTTACACGGTAATGGAAAGAAAACTTTTCTCATAAAACCAAACTTTTCCTATCTTTCAAGGAAGGCTTTAATAAAGATGCTTTGGGTCAATCTTTTGGGAACACTTTTGCATCCAGCAGAGCGGTAGATTGACCCGAGAGAGGCTTACAAGGAGTTTCATCGAGGCACAGATGGGGAGGGAGGGTGGCGGATATCCAGGCCTTGACTTCGTGCTTGGTAGTCGGGCTCCCGGCAGTTTATCATTTATTAGGCGTGTGACCTTGGGCAAATCACTTCCTCTGTTTGGGCTGAGCTGTCCAGTATGGTAGCCTCTAGGCACACGCAGCTATTGAGCACTTGAAACGTAGCTGGTGGGAATTGAGATAATCTCTAAATGTATAACATACACGGGGATTTGAAGACTCAGTATGAAAAAAAAGCACAAAATATCTCACTAATAATTTCTTAAGCTGATTGCAGGTTGAAATGGTATTATTTTGGATATTATGCTAAATAAAATATCTTGAAATCAATTTCATCAGCTTCTTTTCATTGTTGTTTTTTTAACATGGCTGCGCGAATATTAAAAATTCTGCATATGACTTGCATTATAGTTCTGCTGGTCTGAAGGGGAGACAGGCAATAAATGCAGTGTAGCCAAGTAGTTACATAGCTACACTTGTGCCAAGTTCTATGAAGGAGTCCTGGACGGTCTGAGGGCAGCCAGCAGGGGCATGTGACCTTGACGAAGGGTTCCCTGAAGGATGAGGAAAAGCGAGGCAGGTGAAGAGTAAGTTGGGTTACTGGAGGGGAAGGGCCTTCCTGGCGAAAAGGACAGCCAGTGTGTGTTGGCAAATTGGAGGAAGAGAAGGCTGGCATGACTGGAGTTCTGAGAGGAGAGGAGAGAGGGTGGGACAGGGAGGTGAGTCCAATGGGGGCATAGTGAGGATTTGGAACTTTATCCTGAGGATTGATGATTGAATGGGATGATCCAGACCTTAAAAAAAACAAAGCAAAAACAAAATCAAATTGTTCTGGCTGCAGAATTGGGCAGGATCTTTAGGGCAGTAGAGAGACCCAGTTACTTCTTAGTAGTACAGTAGCTTGGCCTAGGGTGGTAGAAGGAGAGTGGGAGAGAACTGAGTGAAACCAGTAAACTCTTCTGGAGGTCGAATAGCTTGGACTTGGCAACTGGCATGACATGGGCCTAAGAGAGCAAGGACAGTGGGGTTTCTGTCCTGAGACGCTGGGTGGGTGACTGGTGGTATTTTCAAGGCGGCTTTTGCTAAGATACTGTGTGAAGGAGGCATCCTCTCTGACATCAGGAGCTCACGGTGCAGTGGGAGAGACAGACTCATACCTGCTCCCTCCACAATACAAGGGAGACCAAATTCTAACAAGATGGCAGGAGGGGTCTTCTCCAGGAAGCAGAGTTGAGCTGGGCCTGGAAGAATGAATGGGATTTCCTGGGTAGAGAAGGCAGGCAGGAGGTCTTCGATAACCCTATTCAAGAGCATTGCATATGAGCTACTGGGTCATTATCATGTTCCAGCCACTCCGTAGGTGTTCAGTACTCATTATTTCAATTAATCTCTAAACTGCCCTGTAAGGTAGATACCACTGTCTTCATTTCACAGAGGATGTTGATATTTGGGAGTTAAGTAACAAGGCTGGTCTTTGTGTGAATATTCAACGGTGGACTGAAAATTTGAGTCGAATTTGATCTGACTCCAATGGTCCTGATCTTCATTAGCATTATTGAGGGATAACAGTTTGATAAGGTGCATTTTCAAAAATATTTTTTGAATGTTGAGATATTTTAGAATGTATTTTAAAAATTGAGATATATTATATATTTACATACCATATAATCACCCAAAGGGTACAATCAGTGGTTCACAGTATCATGGAATAGCTGTACATTCATCACCACAATAGATTTTTGAACATTTTCATTACTCAAAAAAAAAAAAAAAAAAATTAAAACAAGAATAAAAATAAAAGTAGAAAAACACCCAAAACATCACATCGTCCCCATTCCCCCATTTTTTTTCTAATTCCTCTATCCATAAACTGAATAAACGGAGTGCCAGTCACAAAGTTTTCACACCACTCAAACATACCTTAAAAGCTCTATCGTTATTCAAAAACAAAACAAACAAACAACAAAGCTCTATAGCTATCCAATCATCTTCAAGAATCGAGGTTATTTGTTGGATTACAGTTCAACAGTTTCAGGTACTTTCCTCTAGCTACTCCGATACGCCAAAAACTAAAGAAGGGTTAGCTATATACTGCATAAGAATAACCTCCAGAATAACTTCTTGACTCTATTTTAAATCTCTCAGTCACTGAAACTTTATTTTATTAAAACAGCTATTTATCAACTATTTAACAAGTGCAAGTCTGTGTGCCCAAGGCCTTTCCTGATGGGCCACAATATAAGAGTGCTATGTGTTATGAGCACATATGCTGGAGCCAGGCTGCCTGGGTTTGAATCTGAGCTCTATGACATGATCTCTTCGTGCCTCAGTCTTCCCATCTATACAATAGGGTTGACTGTAATAGTTTCTTCCTCAGGCATACAGTGAAGATTAAAAGAGATAATACTTATAATGGTTGTAAGTGAATAAAAGCAAGTAATCTTATTTAATTCTCACTATGGCAATTTGTTCCTTTTCTGGGTGAATTAAGTTTATTGCCTAAGGTCACATGGAAACTAAGTGAGAGGGCCAGGATGCAAGCCATTTTTTTTCTGACTCCAAGGTCCATGCAGCTGCTTGGGTTTGGCTTGGAGTATTGAGAATCCACGTTCCAGGTCTTTTCTGAGTGGACCGATTTCCGATGCCTTACACCAGAAAGTTCACAAATAAGCCCAAAGTGCCCCTTCCCATGTTTCCTCTCCTTGCCATCTACATCCTTATCCTTTCCTTGTTAAAAAAAAAAGTGGGTGATGCTTTTATAAACCCTGATATCCCAGCCAAAACCACCCAAACTCTAATTCTTTTTATTGTTGCTATCTCGCTCTTCTTTCTTCACTGACATTGTCACCTTGGTAAATCTATCATTGGGGGGAAAGACTCTTATGAGATAGAAAACCTGGAATTTCAGCAGATGCTCGGTTCAAACTGTTGCTTGGCTGAACTGCATCTGAGATGAGAAAAAAGAAGATAATCAAGACCAATTTTACAAAGGAAGGTCTTCTCATTCTGGAACCAGTTATAACTGTGATTCCCCAGCCTGGAAAATGAGGCAGCTTGATGTGGTGAGTGGCAAGAGTAGTGGATTATGAAGACATTCATTCATTTGCACAATTTAGTGGAGTATCTACTCCAGCAATTGGCAAAGTTTTCCTGTAAAGGACCAGAGAGTAAATATTTTAGGCTTTGGGGACTATATGGTCTTTGTCACAAATACTGAATTCTTGCTGTTGTGTTTCAAAAGCAACCATAAATGATACATTAATAAATGGGCATGGCTGTGTTCCAAAAATTTCATTTATGGACACTGAAATTTTAATTTCATGTACGTCCCACATGTCCCAACATATTATTCTTCTTTTGATTTTTTTTTAAAACCATTTAAAACATAAACATCATCCTTAGCTTGTGGGCCAGATTTGGCACATGGGTCAGATTTTGCCAAATCCTTGTTTACCCTGTACTAAGTACAGAAATTTACAAATAGACATAGCCTTTACCTTCATAGAGCTTGCACGAACTAGCTCAGGTTTCTCAAAATGTGGTCCTTAGAACATTCTTTAATAGATAGAAGATAGTGAGTTTAAATATACTGCAGGACTTCTCAGAGCCTTAATATGTTAATGTGCATTGTGAATTTCCAAGAAGGGAATATGGAAAGATGAACTTGCAAGGTCCAACATAGCTGACTACAGAATCTTTCTATATATAAAGCACTTTTTTTAAAATCAGGTATTCTATGGAACACTCTTGGGAAAACTCTTCTTGTTTTTCCAGATAGAAAAATTAGGCCTAGAAAAGTGAACTTGCCAAAGTTCCCCATTGCTGAGTTGAAAGATGAAGTGTGGAGCCAAGGTCTCCTTTCTAGGGACATGATCTCATTCTCAAAAGCCGGCAATGTTTTAGAATTGCATCTGCGTTTTTGATAAGAAGGTGAAAATGATAAAAAGAGTTGTTATTTCATAAAGCACCTTGTGCTACTTCTTATTTGGTTATGTAAACCCTTAGTTTAATTGGTTATATCCATGGCTTTCTGTTCTTACAGTTCCCAGGACTCCTCTCAAACCCACCCCACCATCGGCTGCTGGATTTATTTTCAATTTCACTCTTCTCAGTTGTATAATTGCTCTTTAATAATTAAACTTCAAAGCCCATCTGACCCTAAGCTCTTTGGAGCCAGGGCACACAATGCTGAAAACAGCCTGTGAGACTGGGGATGGCTCCCGGGCATTAACTCAAGGTGTGAATTGTTTAAAAGCAAACATGAATACTAGGATTTAGTGGACCACTTTCCATTAGAATCAGAGAGCCTTTTGAGAAACTCATATAATATGAATGATTCTCAAGGCCTAAGGTGCTAAAGGAATTAAAAGTAGAGCCACATCTTGTTTGGGAGTTAGTGTTTAAAATAACATAAGGCAAAATGATGCAGAGTCCAAATTAACCTTGAAAATCCTTTAAATCTATAAAGTGTCAGAAAACATGACTTTGTGTATGTATATTTTGTAGTTTCTCAGTAAGTCCAAAAAGCTATAAAGTTACTTTTCCTTTCTAGTTTTGTAGGAGTTCCCTGTCTTTTTGGTTTACTACCAGATGGAACAGTTGGCTTGCATATGGGGACCTTGTCGTAAAAAAATCTATCTTTTCCTCATTGGTGGTTGAATTCCCTGAGAGAAATGCACCTACAATGTGGCCTGTTTGCCCTGAAATGCTTGATCATAAATGACTTTATATGAATCATACTGGAAAATATAGTTTTATTTTCTATTTGTCTTTCTTTCCTTTGATTTTAAAACCAGTACTCATTATCATAATGTCCTTGGCATTGTTGAGATATTATGCGCTTACCGTCTCTTGCTGTATACTCTATCCAAGCCACCCAACAAAGATCCTGGAAAGGACATGGGTGAAATGTAACGGTAAAGACTGTACAAGGCCCATTTCAGGTTGCAGAGTAAAAAGAATGAAATAAACAGGGTGGAATGAAGTGAAACAAATATTTGAATATTGTTTTTGGACCTCCTCACCTTCCCCAACACAAATACACAAAGTACAAGAGGAGGAGAAAGATGTTCTGTTCTTAGAAGGCAGAGCCATTTTTGTGGGATTTAAACCCTTTTTGAGCCCATATTCCCTGCTTTGATCACATGCCATGGCCCAATGATGGGAATGGAGACATATTTGCAGCTGCAGCCAAATGCTTCACCACTGAAGAACTGAATTTTTGTTTGTTTGTTTAATTTGATTTACATTTAAATTCAAATTCAAAAAGCTGCATGTAGCTGGTGGCTACCATACCAGACAGCATAGTTTCAAGCCCTGGTTTCTTCATCTATAAAGAGGAGATAATAATAAAGCCTACCTCATAGGGCTGCTATTTATTAATCAATATATGTTAAATAATATTTGGACTATACTGAGTAGGAATGAAAGAATTCACATATGGACACACAAAGACATCTCAATCTTTTGAGGGTTGGAGTTAGGTCCTACATCACTGGAAAACAAGAACAATTTGTCCTGCTATTCTACGACTTTTCTCTCTACCAGACTGAAAAAATTTACTACTGTATTGACTGTTTTTCACATACCTCCTTTTCTGTCCTCTTAAATAACACTTGAACTTCTCTTCTATCCATGGGCAAAAATTAGATTCTCTAAATCTGCATTAAGAACTGTCTGATAACATTGACATTTGGTTTCTTGAGAGAGAAGGCAACCGTCTGTGGCTTGTATACCAGCTGGTGATTCTTTCAGAGTTCCTGGCTTGCCCTTCTCTATCATCACCCATATTTTTTTCCTCATGGCCCTGATAATCCCCAGATATCTGATTGACCTTTGGCCTCATGTCCACGTTCCAAAGGAGAACACATATCATCTTGAGACTTTGACTTTTTATTTTGGGAATTAAGCCCTCTTTAGGAGTTTTAGAGTCACACGAACACCAACTAAGGAACTTAGGAAAGTATACATTTATACATTTCACTTTCTACCCTCTGGAGTAGGGGAAAGTAGGAGAGACGTTGGATGGGTTGGATGTTGAGTGAGCAAACCTACAATATCTGCCTCAGGTTTAAATAATTAATTCAAGGGATAGTCACCAAATGTTTACCATGTACCTGAATATGTATCTGAATATTGAGCCTCAGCTTGTCCATTTCAAAAAAGGTAGAACAATGTTCACCTCCCTTAGGTATATGCAAAAGTGTTTTGTGAGCTAGACAGTGATGGAAAATTAAGGGTTGCTGATGATGTTAATTGATTATTTAAACTGTCCCCTTTGATGAACTTTGGTTCATTATCTTCATGTGATAAAAATCAAAGTTCCCTTTTACAATGGTCCTAATTAGCTCTATGAATAGCTTGTTTTACTTGTTAGGAGGCAGTGTCTTAGTTTGGTGCTTTAAAGGAAGAGTCTGAGGTGGGGAGTCTTGTTCCAGTGATTTATTAGGGACAACATACACAAGAGGTTTATGTATGTTTGGGAGGGAGAAGCACATTCAGGATAGATTTGGAAGCAATAACTTTAAGTACTATTCCTTATTCCACCAGCATTTACTGAGCCCTAGTTGTATGCTAAACCCTAATCCAGGTACCGGGGCTATGGCCATGAAATGCTTCCAGCTCTCATGGGGCTTAGAGTCCAGTTTGGGAAGATGGATATTAAGTTATTATACACATATATATTTAATTATGTTTGAGATAATGGTACAAAGAAGAAGGGCAGAGTGTTATAAGCTCATCAAAGCACAGGTTCCTTGCCTGGTGTGGGGCTGGGGGGTTTTAGGGTGTGCTTCCCAGAGGAAGCAGCATTGCAGTTGAGATGAGAGGTGAGTGGAGAGAGAAGAATGCTCCTGCAAGAGGGAATAGAGAAAGCCATGAGATGTGAATGGAATACTCACTGCAAAACTGAAAATGCTTGTCTTTGTTCCGTAGCGTATGCTCTGGTCGGTCATGGGCTCGATAATTTAAAAGGGAATTAGACCAACTGAGTCCATTCAGAGAGTAATTCAGATATTCATTTGATTTTATAATTTTAATATGTAATGATATTAAGGACTAAACGTTTTAGGAACTTTCAATATGACCAACTCCAACTCTGTAAGTGCCTTCTATAAAGCATTTCATTAAAACCACATAACTCTATGAGTTAGATTACTATTATTATCCCCTGTTCACAAATGAGGAAACTGAATTACAGAGATGTTTAGTAACTTATCCAAGGACACAGAGCTAGTAAATGGGCACAGCCACGATTTGAAACCACTGTTTCTGATTTCAGAGCCCATTTTCAAACCTTTGCTCTAAAACGAGGTGGACGCCACATGAAAAATAGTCCAAGGAGGGAAACGCAGAAAGCCTGAATTTCCCAAGCAGTCCACTCTTTTTCCACATTGCCTGGCTTAGTAAATGACATCACACTCCTCTTATTTGTCCAAACAACCTGGGAGTCATTTGTGATGGCTCCATTTACTTCCACATTCATAACTAACCTACTGCATGACCTGCCACTTTTCCCTCCTCCTCTCCTCAGAATTTCTCTCCTTCTCTCTATTCCCGGTACAGCCAGCTAGGCTAAGCCCATCATCCTTCTCTCCTTTCTCCTCAATTCCTGTAACAGCGTCCCTACAGATCTCCTGCCTTCCACCCACCCCACAGCCTAAGTGACCTCATTAGAATGCAGGCCTCTGTGTGCTGCTCTCCTGCTTAACCCCCCTAAAATAAGCCTAAATGGTCTACAGCACTTAGGAGGCACCTGGCACTCCTTTAAGCATCTTACACATATTCTCTCTTTGTCACAGCCTCCCTTTGATGCAGGGCCCATTTCTGTGCATTAGAAGTGGATTGTTTCATAACAGAATCTAGGAAAAGCTATAGAGGGAAAGGTTTTTCTCTTATCATGAGAAAGAATTTTAAAGTGTCTGAAGGCCTGCCTGTAGTTTGGATTTGGGCTATCGTAGACATTAAGTCTAACCTTGTTTCTCAGATATTCTAGCATGGCATTCTTCTGTCTTGATAACCCATTGCCAGCTCCTAGCAGCACTTCTCAATGCAAAGCCGGGTGTTTCATCACGTCTCATCACATGCCTCAATTTCTAAGTATCAACAGAAAGGACTGGGAAAAGAGGAACAAATTCTAGGAAGAGAAGTGGTCCTCTGCCTTAATAAGAATATAAATTGAGAGAGTAGTTGTTTCTAAGTAATACTCTCTCTCCATACACTTATGTGTGCACACACGTACACATATCTACATGCACTATATATGTATATATGTACACACACGTGTGTATATATGTATAAATGTACACATACACATCGTATGCACACAGACCCTGATTGTCAACACTTCTGAGGTTCTCCTGTATTAGTAGTTCCTTCAACTTATGAAAAAGTTATAATGTTTCTTTATTTGATTCTACTTGCAGCTGCCTGGATAGTTCTTTTAATATATCCTCTTCAGATATATCGTGTTTTACATTTACCAAGATCGATAGCCTCAATGATTGGGGATTTGAAATCAAACATCAGTCTATACTCATACTTAAAAAAAGAACACCTTTGAGAAGGTGGAATTTGATTTCGTTTGGCTGGGTTATGTGGGTTTGGAAGACTGTCGGAAATATTCGGGAAATTAGTTTTTGCCGATTTTCTGAGGAAAGAATAATGTGCTCTCTAGGGTCAGGTCGCAGGCAGGAAGAGATGCTTTTTGAAATCAAGACAAGCAGAGCCATTCATCCTGGGCAAATCACAAGCAATAATGCAGCTTCCAGCTTTCAATTAGATTTGTCGCAACCTTCATCTGGCAGGAGAAGAATTTCCCCCGAGAGGCCTCAGAATAGCTGGTTTGTTGAGTGCTAACTGTTGTTCCTGAAGCTCAGGTTTAGTGGCTACTTGGCAACTTTGTGCCTCATTCTGGAGATCAACCTAACTAACACCCTGGGGAGCTCTGTGGTAGGGGCATCGTATGCCGTTGTGACCAAGCAGAGGAGCCCTAAACACAGGCTATGTCGGTACAAATCCTGGCTCTACCACTTGGCTCTGTGATCTGGTGCAAGTGGTTTAACCTCCCAATCCTGGGTTGTCTAACAGGGATGGCAAAAGGACCAGCCTTACAGAGTTGCCATGAGAACATTAGATGTGATAATGTATATATAAGCATTTGGAATAGAAGCTGGTCCATAGTAAATGCTCAATAATGTTTAGTCTGTTAAATATTCATCTTATTTTCTACTATATTCCTGGGTTTATTCTAGTACATGGCACTGAGTCAGTATTCAATAAGTTTTGAGTGAACAAATGATTTGGACAGAGGAAAGAACTTGGAGGGGACTGCAAGCCAAACAACAATGTCAATAATAATAATAATATAATAATAATATTGAGTGGTATCTTAGTTTTCCAGGCTGCTATGACAAATATGATGCAATGGGTTAGCTTAATAAACAACAAGCATTTGTTGGCTTGTGGTTTTTCAGGCAAATTCCAGTGTAGGGTGCCTAGTTTTGTATCTGTTCCTTTCCTTATTATACCTGTGCTGAGCTGCAGAGGAATGACAGCAAACATATTAGTGGTGCTTTTGGAGTGGGAAGCACCTGCTTCATATATTTGCACAAAACAAACCACTTGCACTGAGATTATGCCTTGGGCACACACACAATGCATGTGTCCATGTTCACATGTGGAGGGAGGGTGCACACCTGCTCAAATGGGCCGGAAGGCCAGGCACTGTCCTGGGAGCTTTGCATATCACACATCTTATTTAATGTTACAATAGCAACAATGATACAATAATCATAATGTTAATTAATTAATTCAACAACTATTTATTGAGCTCATCCTACATGCCAGCCACTGTTCTGTGGTCAGTGTGCATGTACAGAGCACTGGAAGTGCCTGGGGGAGCGCCTCCTGTAGTAGTCATTCCCAGCTAATGCCGGACTAGGGAGGGTTATAAAAGGCAGCTCCCTTGCTTTCAGCAGGGACAAACTCTGAGATGTAGTTTACCCTCCAAAGCTCCCCATGGGACAGGCTGTAAATGCATCTGGGCTTGATATTGCACCCTATTTGACCTTTCCTCCCCACATCCCCTATTCTCTCTACTTCCCCCTTCTCCCTCAGCAGTGTCTCCTGGGAGCACCTTAATAAATTACTTGCAAATGAATCCTTGTCTCAGGGTTTGCTACTGGGGAATTCCACCCAAGACATACCCTGAGACTCCTAGCATCATCTCCTCATTGAGTTAACACTTTCACAAATGACAAAAACTCAGAAGCCCAAGGTCCAGACTACCTGCTTGGACCAGGGGGAGAAGAAAACACAGAATGGACTTCAACATCTCAATACCTTATCCAGTGATCCATAAAACTTCTGAAGCCAGCCATCTCCCAGGAACATGGTTAGAGAGAGGCTGCTTACTTAGACCATGGGTCAGGAGGAGAGTGTGACATCTCCAGCTTTCCTGGCTTTGTCATAGAGCCATGAAGTCCTCAATCAGAGATGGAGAAATGGACTCTCAAAGGCTAGGAGAGACCAAGCTGGGGAGCTGCAAAGGATTCTGGGAGTCCATGCAAAATCAGATTTACCCACCATCAGGAACAACCTGTCCTTTCAGTGAGGGAGACAAGCCCTTCAGCAGAGGCCAATTTCTCTCCGAGGAGGAGTAATTTCAGAATTATAATTGTGATATTATTCCTGACCCTGCAGAGCTTCCTTATGCATATCGCCTGTGCTGCATAAAGGGCTTTCATTCCACCAAAAATAGCTTCTTGCTTATGAATTGAAGTAGATCACAGGCAGGCAGGAAGGAGAAAGTGCCAAACCTCACTTCTCAGCACAACACTTTACCTAGAGCTTTAAGATACTCTTGGAAATGAAAGTGTCATTGGAAACTGATTACCTAGATATCATCCCTGTCTTTAATTCTTTATCTATCTTGTCATGAGGCTTGTCTGACCCATAAATAGTGGTATTTTCCAGGGCTCGGTTCCTGGCTGTAGCAGGTAGAATAATGGTCCCCCACCCCTACCCCGAAATATGCTCACATCCTAATATGTTACCTTATATAGCAAAAGGGACTTTGTAGAAGTGATTATGTTGAGGATCTTGAGGTGGGGAGAATTTCCTGTATTATAAGAGCATGTCCAACATAATCACAGGATCTTTATAAGTGAAAGAGGGAGGCAGGAGGGTCAGAGCCAGAGAAGGAAGAGGACAGAAACTGTTCCAGGATGAGGCCACGAACCAAGGAATGAGGGCAGCCTCTAGAACCTGGAAAAGGCAAGAGAGGATTCTCCCCTAGAGTTTCCAGAAGAAATGCACCCCTGACGGCACCTTGATTTCAGACCTGGAAAGCCCAGTTTGGATTTGTGGCCTCCAGAACTGTAAGATAATCACTGTGGGTCATTTTAAGCTACCAGGTTTGTGGTAATTTGAAACAGTGACAACTGGAAATTAATACCCTGGCCCTTTCCTCTTCTTTTTCTGAATGAGTTCACCCTCTTTTATGGCTTAAATTCCTGCTGTACACTGATGACTCAATCTTCACCTCTAGCTGTAACTTCATCCCCCTTATGATTGAGATATAGCTCCACTGGGGCTCTCCCCATCATGTCCCACAGGCACCTCAAAAGCCACAGGCATTGTTGAGTCAACAAACCACATTCTAGCCATGTGCATCCATGAGATAATGTTAATGGCTTTTGAGGATTTGTGGATGTTCTTTCGGGAAATAACTACTTGTGGTAGTTAGATTCAGTTATCAACTTGGCCAGGTGAAGATGCCTAGTTATATTGCTGTGGACATGAGCCTATGGCATGTGAATCTCATCTGTTGCTGATTACATCTGCAGTCGGCTAGGAGGCGTGCCTGCTGCAATGAATGATGTTTTATTAATTGACTGGTGCTTAAATTAGAGAGCTCAATGTAGCACAGCCCAAGCAGCTCAGCATACCTCATCTCAGCACTCACAGCTCAGCCCAGGCCTTTGTAGATGCAGAAAGGAATTACCCCAGGGAAAGTTGTTGGAACTCAGAGGCCTGGAGAGAAGGCCAGCAGAGATCACCCTGCGCCTTTCCATATAAGAAAGAACCTCAGCTGAAAGTGAGCTGCATTTCCTCTGAAGAACTATATGTTAACTCAATAAATGCCCTTTTATTGAAATCCAATCCGTCTCTGGTGTGTTGCATTCCAGCAGCTAGCAAACTAGAACACTAGTTATCTGTGTTTTTAAATTACGTGTGACCTCCAAGGTGTGAATGTCATAGAACTTAATGAACAGCAGCATGGATTTCCCTCCTTTGGAGTGGGCAGCACCTGCTTCATATATTTGCACATTTCCGGTGAACAGATCTACCATAAACTCAGGCTGCTGCCGATAGAAATCTGGGTGTTTTCCTCAATTCCTTACTTTCATTCACTCCCCACACTCAACAGTAGTTCTAACAATTCTACTTTGCAAATATCTTCCTCTTTTCCATCACCTCTGTCCCTCCCCAGGTCAAGCCCTCCTGAGTGCTCACCTGAATGACACAGGGCCTTTTCTCTGACCTCCCAGTCTGTAGTGCTGATCTCCATCAGTCCATTTTCTCCTGCTGCCTGGGCAATGCAGATGTGACTTTATTACTCTTTTCTTTCTAAAACTTTCCAAAGACTCCCCATTGTCAAACCCCCCTAACAGGTCTTTGATGGTTTGATACTGGCCATTTTTCCTGTCTGATGTACCATTTTACTCTAGAACTAATTTCTTAGTTCCACACCCTTCATTTCAATCCTGCTGGGTATTGTACACTCCAGCCATTTATGGTATTTGCCTTTTCACTGAATAGGCCCAGCTATTTCCTTTCTCCTTGCTCATGTTGACACTGTTTCCCTGATTGGTGTGCATTTCCTGGCCTTCTTTGTCTAGTTAATGTCTACTTACCCTTTAAGACAAAGTTTCTAACCTATCCTCACTAAGCTGCAAGGCTCATCTTCAGCATAGAGTAGGCTCTTATCAATTTGGAAAGTTTCCTGAAATGGGATTCCTGTATAAACATTGTTCTGTGAAACCTTGGCTGTGTCTCTCAGAGTCCTCCATAAACAACCTTCATTGCAGTACCTGATCAGACTAACTCAGACAATGGGAATTTGGTCTTTGGGTAAGGTGGTTCCTACACCTAGTTGCCATATTTGTTGGCATAAAGGTGTTCATAATATTGTCTAATTATTCTTTTGATGTCTGAAGGAAATTTGCATATTCTCATTCATTTTTGATACTAGAGATTTGTGTACTTTCTTTTCCTTAACAGTCTAGCTAAGGATTTATCAATTTTGTTAATACTTTCAAAGAAGCAACTTTTAGTCTTGTTAATTTTCTGTATTGTTGGTCTGTTTTCTGTTTCTTTGATTTATTCTCTTATCTCTAGTTTCTTCCCTTTGCTTACTTTGTGTTTCTTTTCTCTTCTTTATCTTAAGTAGAACCTAGTCATTGATTTCATACCATTTCTTCTTTTCTAATGTATGCATTTGAAAACCCAAATTTCCACATAAGAACTGTTTTAGCTGCCTCCAACAAATTTTGATATGTTGTGTTTTCTTTATCATTCTGTGTAAAATATTTGCCAATTCCTCCTGTGATTTCTTCTTTGACCTATGAATTATTTAGACATATGTTGCTTAATATCCAAATATTTGTGGTTTCCTCAGTATTGTATCATTATTGAGTTCTAATTTGATTCCATTGTAGTCAGAGAACATACTCACATTTTTTATAGCCCAGAGTATGGTCCATCTTGGTAAATGTACAATGTACCCTTGAGAAGAATTTGTATTCTTTGAGGGTATACTGTTTGAGGGTGTACTGTTCTATAAATATCAATTAGATCAAGATGGCTAGTAATGTCATGCAAATCATCTAAATCTTTCCTGATTATTTTTTTCGTCTAGTGGTTCATCAGTTCCTGAGAGGAGCTATTAAAACCTCCTAACAAGATTGTAGAATTGTTGATTTCTGCATTTAATTATGTCTCTTGTTTTCATGATTTTTGAAGCTCTGTTGTTAGGCACATACATATTTGTAATTGTTATATCTTACGATGACTTGATCCTTTCATCATTGTGACGTATCCCTCTTTCTCTCTAGTAATGCTCTTTGTCTTGATGTCTATTTTATCTCATAGTAACATAGTCACTCTAGCCTTCTTATGTTACTGTTTTAATTGTACATATTTTTCTATCCTAATCTACATATGTCTTTATATTTAAAGTATATCTCTTATTGGCAGCATATAGTTGGGTTACGTTTCACTTCTTCTGATACTGTTTGCCATTTAATCATAATATTTAGATCACCATTTTTTAAGGTATGGGAAGGGTTCACTACAGACTGGGTATAGAGTAAGTGTTCAAATAAATGGGAGCATTTAAATTTATTATTGACAAACTCTCTGAGCTTTGATTTCTGCATCTGGTAAATGGAGTTAATGATATTAATAAGTTCCTGTGAACTCCTGTAAAAGTACATAAAGTCTTGACAAGGAAAGTGAGCTAATAGAGACCATTAACATTTAATGTAATTATAAATATGATTGGATTTAGGTCTATATTTTCAATTTTTAGTTTTCTGTTTTTTGGTTCTCTTTTCCCCTTCCCTGCTTTATTTAGAATTATTTTAATATTTGTTAGAATTCCATTTTAACTCATCTACTAGTTTTTTTAGCTATACCTCTTTGTATTTTTTTTTTTAATTTGCATATGGGCAGGAGGCACCAGGGATCGAACTCCAGACCTCCAGCATGGCAGGTCGGAGCTCTGCCTGCTGAGCCACGGCAGCCGCCCATCTCTTTGTATTTTTAGTGGTTAATCTAGGGATTAAATTAAACATTTTAACTTTTCATAGTCTACTTAAAGCTAATATATTACTTAATTTAAAATGTAGAAAGCTTTAATTGTGTGGTTCCATTTATTTCTCCCCCATGATTGTATACATTATAGTTGTCATACTTATTACATCTCATACATTATGAACATCATAAAATATTATGATGATTTTTTCTTTAAATAATTATTTGTAATTTAAATTAATTAAGAAAAATAATGGTTTAGATTTACCTAAACATTTACCATTTGTGGTCATTTTTGATGCTCTCCATGCTTTCCTGAAACTCTGTGTTTCATGTTGATATTATTTCCCTTCAGCCTGAAGAATTTCCTTTGGCATTTTTGTAATGTGAGTCTTTTAGCGATGAATTCTTGTAGTTTTCTTTTTACCTGACAATAGATTTCTTTTGCCTTTATTCTAGAGGGATATTTTCTCTTGATAAAGAACTCTGGGTGGCGTTTTTTTCCTTTAGCCCTTTAAAAATATCATTCCACTGTTTTCCGGCCTCCATAGTTCCTGAGGAGAAGTTTTTGGTCTTTGAATTGCTGTTCCTCTGTATGTGATATGCTGTTTTTCTTCAGCATTCAAATAGTTTCCCTGCATATATTTTGATATTTTTCTCTTACTTATACTTCAAAAATTTTGCCTTATCTTTTATTTTCAGCAGTTTGACTATGAAGTTTGACTATGATGTATCTGGGCATGATTTTCTTGTATTTATTTTATTTGTAGTGTGCTGTGTTTCTGGACTCTATTGATCTATGTCCTTCACCAAATCTTGGAATATTTTGGTGAATATTTCTTTAAGTAACTTTTAGGCCTCATTCTCTTTCTCCCCTCTAATTATACGTATGTTAGACCTTTCAATATTTCTTACAGGTCCCTGAGCCCTGATTATTATTTTCATTTTTCTCTCTTTTTTCAGGTTGGATAACAGTTCACTGATACTTTTCTCTTTCCTTTCAGTTCTGCTTATTAAGTTGGTCACCAGTGAATTTTTCAGACACTATAAATTTTCTTGCTAGAATTTTCATTGGTTTCATTTATTGTTTCTATTTCTTGGCTCACTTTTCCTAAGTTTTTTCACTTATTATGAGCATATATTTCCTTTATCTCACTGAACATAGTTATAAGAGTCCCAACATCAAGGTAATCTCAGGATTGATGTCTGTTGACTGTCTTTTCCCTTAAGAATGGGTCACATTCTCCTGATTCTCCATATGTTGAATAATTTTGATTATATGCTGGAGACTGTGAATATAATATTGCAAAGATTCTGGATTCTGTAATGTTTATCTGGAGAGCACTGTTGCTGTTTTAAAAGCCAACAAAGAAGACTCAAACTACAAATTCTGTCTTCTTTGTGGTGGGCAGTGGTTAATGTCTAAGTTCAGTTTTTTTAGTTTTCCCTGTAAATTGTTTTGTGTCTGCACCACATGTATGATTCATGGGTTCATCAGAGACTTCAGTAGTGCTTTCATACAGAATATGGTGATCCTCTTCTCTCTTTTCCAGAGTTACCCCCTCAATTTCCAGCAGCTATTATTGCCCCAAGTTTTGTCCTCTCATTCTTCAGGTCAGAAAGCCATTGGATATCCTATTGAAGTTTTAAGCACTTTGTGCCACACAAGATATAACAGCAACCTACCTTCAACCAAAAGCCATAAAAATGACAATCTCTTTCCATATCAGCCTTCCAAGTTTGTCTTCCCTCAATATCTGCTTATTTTTTGTATTCACTCTCCAGAATCTTTGGGTAGTTGTTTTTTGTTTGTTTGTTTGTTTTTGTATTTTGTCCAGTTTATAGGTATTATCTATGGGAGTCCAGTTTGTTTGGAGTTTACTTTTCCATACTGGAAGTGGAATTCCAAGTATCTCTGCATTTTTTCTAATTCCAGTGGTTCTTAATTCAAGAAAGTGGTTTCTGATGCTTTGTTCATCCTTATTTTTAATCTTCCACAGGGATAAGAAAGAAAGAATACCAAAGCTGCCCTTTAGAAGTGTCTGTGGTCCATGGTGAGAAAATAGTTTGGTGGTATAAGCAAAATTTGTGAATTTTCTATGGATTTTCACTTTTCCATATACAGGTCTGCCAAGTGGCCTAATTCTAGGAAACATCATCACAACATTGTATATGTATAGTCTGGGTTTTTAGCTGTAGTACCCCTGACTGTCTTCAGTTAACCACAAATAAATCAGAAGTGAGTTACACTAAACACAGACACACTTAATTATCAGTAGAACTATTTTTGCAAAGTGCACAAAATGTGTCTCGACCTCAAACATCCTCTTACATCCAGGCTTGTAACTACCTTGAATCCACCATTAGTACAGAGGTCTTGGCCTAGGGTCTATGGACCTCATAACTATAACAAGCTTTTTTGTTTTCATGCATTTTTTTTTCTGGGCAGATGGTCCATAGAGTTTGTCAGTTTCTTGAAGATATCTGGGATTCCTTCTCTTAAAACCCAGATTAGGTATTACTATTATCTTTTGTTTAAATTCAAATTTCCTGAGAGGTATGATTACGCCTTAAACCTTATTAGGTATTAAATACTTAGTGAGACTTAACCATACAGTTTTAAAGTGCTGTCAGAAAGAAAGCTGGATTAAATGAGGGTTTGGTATGGAGAAGGAGGGAGCTATGTTATGGGTACTTCCATGATTGAGGGGCACTTGTCATTGGGAAATTGGTGAAAAGGATGCTGAAGGGGGAGAAGCTGGATCCTGGATGTGGATCCCATTTCTAAATCATTTCCTTGCAAAATTGTTTGCTTTTGGAGCCTAGCAAGATGTGTTGAGATGGATTGGACAAGCTACACTTTGATAATTTTTCTTCATCCACTCACACACTACATAGCTATAGCAAATATGATTTTAAATGCTGTGTAATAATCCATCTTATGTATATCTTATGTAGTTAACCATTGTGCTGCTGTTGGGCTCTTTAGTCTCTCTTTGCTCATCTGTAAAATGGACATACTGACATCAATCTTGAAGGATGGTTGTGAGAATAACATAAAACAAAACAAAACAAAATCTTCATATTTTCCTGAAATAAGGAAAATATTTAGTAACATAGGCCATTACTATAGCAATGCAGATATTTGTAAGAACTTTCTACTCGATATTTTGAGAACATCCACAGTTTGACAGCCGATCAAATGACATCTAAGTTAGTTTTTAATACTTAGAATTTAAGAACTTTGCCATCCAAATATGTAGATTTTTTTCCTTGTTGCCTTAATGTTAAATTGGTTTATGAAACTTACTGCGCAAACACAGGCTTTACAATGATTATATGGATACTTTATTTAAATATGCCTATGGTTAAGCTAACTAAGATATCCATTGTTGGTGGGTCTAAGTATATTGGTTTTTTCTTAAATAAAAAAATATGTAAATAAACAACAAAATCTATATGTTTTCCAGCACAATGGCAGACATCTAGTAGACATTCTATATTAATTCCCCTGTCAGGGAAGCAGCCACGATGCTTCGTTTAATAGCTCCAGCCCTCTTCCTCCACCCCCACCCCAGTCTCTGAATGCCTTTGTAGGGTCTAATCTTCCCACTGGGTCAAAATAATTCCAATTCCCAGGGAAGAAATTTGGGCTGGGAGCCACAGACCTGCTTCCTTGGCTTCTCCCAGGACTAAGAGTTACTCAGTCAGAGAACCTGGTATTAAGTGAAGAAACCCCAATAGAGTCTCCTCCTGTTGACATGGCAACCTTCTTACCAGCTGACCAGGCAGTGCTGTCAGTCTGCCCACTTAGGAGACTTCACCACTTGTACCTGATTAATAATTCTCAGCTGGTGTGTGTTGGGGGTGAGGGGGTGGGGGCAGTGGCTGTGTTAAAGCATTTTCTCCAGGGGCTCCTTCAACCACCTCCTCAGCCAAACCAAACAAGTCTGTTTTTGAAGCATAAGGCAGCAACTCCTTAACTCAGGGATACAAATAATATCTGCCTGAAGACCTTTTGTCTTTGAGTTTCTGCCTGGCTGGCTTTCAAAAGCTTTCCCAGCCCATGCTTCAGCCCGTCATTTGCAAGTCACATTCTGCAAGTAGAACTGACAGGAAGTCACATAGGTGAGAAACAGCCAGTTGTCAGAAACACAACTGATGGGGAGACAGAAATCACTTCCTTAAGGAGCAACTTAGTGCCCTGGAGTCAGAGACAAGTAATTCGGATCCTAGTTACCCTGAACACAGGGAAGGATGGGGCCTAGGCTCCCTGATGCAGTTGGATTTGCCTTCTCCCTTATTCCCCCAACCTCAGACAAAGGGTCTAATTTCTTTCCTGAACGGCCATACGGTAGTCTCCAGCTGGATCTGTAGGGTGGAGCGTTTTGCACTGCACAAAACTGAATGAAAAGGGGCCGGATGGAGGCTGAGGTCAGGCTGCCACTCACCACTCTGTCACAGGGTCTTGTCCTCCTAGAGAGGGGCGCTTTCCATGAGGAGGAGGAGATGGGGTGGCTATTGGAGGAGAGATCTTTTTCACCTGGGCTTCACATTTCCAAAGGGCCTCTGACTTAGGCTTTTCTCCTTAATGCCAGCTGAGCGTATAAACACAGTCACAGAGTTGGGCCAACAGGATCTAGCAAGTAAAATAGTTTACCATTTTTATATCATGGTTTGGGGTTATTTTTTCATTTTCAAATACATATGGCCAGAGTCTCTATGAGTGAAAGGGGCCTGGACCTCCCTGGAAGCCCTGCTTTTTGCTCTACTTTCTAGGCCTAGATGTGCCAGTCCTAGTTTTATCCTCAGGGGTGGATGTGGTTAGGTGCTGGCTCTTGCTGCCAGCCTTTGACCCTTAGCATTGCTACTCTCACCTTCACTGTGCTGTAAAACAATCTGTTGAGATGATAATCTATTTGCTTTTCTTTTTCCCTTCCAAGCATTTCCTGCATCCTCTGCCCTGAGGATCAGGTGCTGCAGAATGGGGGGCAAGGTGTACCCCAACCAAGAACAGGAGTTGTCTGCAAGGCACTTTCCTTCCTGAAGAGCATGTCAGCTTCATAAAGTCATGTCTTATTTATTCCTGAAGCTTCATTGCCTGACACCTAATCTTTTGGGGTGATCGACTACCCCTGTTTACCTTGGACTCACCCAGTTTTAGTGTTGAAAATCCTGGCAAACTCCCCTGCCCCAGGCAAACTGGGACTGTTGGTCACTCTACAAGGATATGCTAAACAAACGAATGTGCGAAGAAGTGGCTTTTATTTTCCCAGTGTCTTCACTCATTGATATTAAATCTCTCTCTTAGGACAATATGGTCATGTGACAAATCTAGCCAACTGCCCATTTTCATATGACCTGCATGCTAAGAATATTTTTTAAAAGCCAAAAGGAGAATACTATTTCGTGAAATGTGAAAATAAAATTTTAGGGCCCATAAATAAAGCGCTATTGGAATGTAGCCATTGTTGTTCGTCTGTGTGTCGTCTATGGCTGTTTATGTGCTGCGAGAGTTAAGTAGTTGCGACAGAGATTGCTTGGCTTGCAAGATCTAAAATGTTTACTATCTGGCTCTTTATAAAAGATGTTTGGCGATCTCTGGGCTAGAAGGAGCTGTTGCCTAGACTTTAAAAAAAAAAAAAAAAGATCTGAGTTGGAGGGTGAGAGATGGGACGCTCGCGCTGCCCAGTGGTGATCGTCCCAGAGTAGCATGAGCTCAGCAAGGGTTTCTGCACCCAGAAGTTGAGAGTGGCTGGGAGGGAAGGGACCACTGCAAGCTCGGATGACTACGGAAGACGGGAAGGCAGAGCCCTTCCTCTGTCTCTGGCCCCTACAAAAGTCTCTTGGACTCGGAAGTGACTCTAAGTCAGGGAGGGGCTCACTGGTGATTAAAATGGAATTTCTACCCAGCTTGGCAGGGATGAAGCTTGGAACCTGATTTAAGTCGATTTAATGTATCCCCAAATGGCTATTTCATGCATATCTGAGTATGGTGGCTAAGACTAATCACTGTAATCACTGCAAGTTCTACAGAGGATTCTGTTGTAGTATAGTCTTGTGGTAGTGCAGAATTGGGGTATAGAATCTGAGAAGTGCATCTAAGCTGATGTCAGAAGGATGAGAACTATAAGCCAGACAGTTGGTTTCAGGCTGAGAGAGGAGCATTTTAAAATCCACACGTTTGTCTCCCTTCTGCTCCCCAGAATTAGTACAAACCTGGCACAAAGTTGGTGCAAAATAAATGCTTAATGAATGAGCAGACAAATCGTTTCTCTCTCCCCTCTAGCCCTTTAGAACCAGCTATAAACTGACATGGATCATTTGCAGTTTAGTGTGAATTTAATTTCAATCGTTCTCCCTCCCAGGTATTTGCTGTTAAGCCTTATCCATAATTGTGGAATAAAAGATTATCCTTCAATCAAAGGAATTCATACATTAGCAAATTAGTTGGGGGAGCAGGTGACTCAAACATGCTTCCTAAGTTCTTGAAATAAACACCCCAATAATAATGCTAACAACTCCTGTGTCCCCAGTAAGTGTCAGGTTCAATCTAAGCCCTTTACATGAACTAACTGGAGTCCTTACAGTTTGTGCCAGTTTGAAGCTATTATGTACCTCAGAAAAGCCATGTCCTTTAATCCCTATTCAGTATACTGGGTAGGAGCTTTCTGACTGTTTCCATGGAGATATGACCCACCCAATTGGGGGTGGTTACTTTTGATTAGATGGTTTCCATGGAGAGGTGTCTCTACCCTTTCAAGGTGGGGTTGCTTACTGGAGCCCCTTAAGAGGGAAGCATTTTGGAGAAGGTTCAGAGCCACCAGAACTGACAGAGCCAACAGAATGAACAGAACCCCAGGAAGCCGCTGGAGAAGTATGGAGAGAAGCTAGCAGACACTGAGAGAGAAACCCTGAACATCATTTGCCTTCTTGAACCAAGATATCTTTCCCCGAATGCCTTAATTTGGACATTTTTATAGCCTTGCAGTAATTGTGACATTTTCACAGCCTTAGAGCTGTAAACTTGCAACTTAAACTCCCCTTTTAAAAAGTCATTCCATTTCTGGTATATTGCATTCTGGCAGCTTACAGACTAGAACACAGGTATTCTTATTAGACAGAGAAAACGAAGTTCACAGAGGTCAAGAAACGGACTCAACGTCACACAGCTACCATTTATCTTTCTTAGCCTTCTAAGTCCCCAGTAAGAGGGGGGTGCCTGGAAGAAATGTTTGACCATTTCCCAGAAGCATAACAGGTTCCCAGGACTGGTCTTCTTGCCTTTTCTTCCACGTGTTGAATTTCTGAACATGTGGAATGTTGTATGATGATGACAGGCCTGCAGCTGTAGGAAACATATCAAGCTTTTCCCCACCAATTGTTTTCCTAGTTATTTGCAACAAATGTTTTTCCATCAATCACCTCAGAAGAAACACAGATAAATCTGCTTCATTATCTTCATCTGAAGTCTGGGGAAGGTTAGCAAGAGAACTGCATTGTTTTGAATAATCAGCTTACTACCTCAATGTTTCCCTGTGTGTTAAAAAATATCTGAAATACAGTTCGCTGGCTCTGTCCCCTTATTTACATACATGAAAGTCTGTCTCATGGGGGGTCCGGTTCCGTGATTTTCCCAGCAGTGTAACTCAGTGTGGATTGAAGATTAATTCCCAGCCCTTTTACTAGACCCATTACTGAACAGACTTCAAGAACAAATTATAAATTATAATGCAATATAACATATTCCCAATACCCACAGCTCCTCAAGGGCTGAAATAACTCATTTACCTGGGACTTATTTACATTTATTGTTTTCTTGTTTCTATAATGTGAAATACTTCCAATTTGTTATTTAGGGACTCTACTTTTTACTGAATCCTTGGTCTAATGCTCCCTGGGCTATCAGCTTATGAAAATAGGGAGCTCATTTTCTACGAGGGAAGCAGAAGGGTTCTATGAAGGCATATCTCAAAAGGGAGTTTGTAAGGGGCTTACATTTTGATTTTAGAATATCTTGGCATTTTTTAGAACACCTAAGACCCAGACTTTTAAAATATTAACTTATTTTCTGAGTATAAATATTGAACAAAACAAGTAACTGTAAATAATCTGAAAAATGGAGCCATTATAATGAAAAGATTAATATTCATGTAATTATACTGTTCAGTTACAACAACTATTATTACATTTGATGTACTTACATGTATAGCGTTTTTAAAGTCCAAACACTATGCTAAGTGATTTGAAGGGATCAGCTTATTTAATACTTTCAGCAACTTCGGGCGGTAAGTCACACTATTATCCACATTTTACAGGTGAGGGCCTGGACACAAGATCACCCAGAGGGAGTAAAACTCACCCAAGCAGTCCATCGCCAGATCTCAGGCTCTTTAACACCATTAGGGTTATTCTTTGATGTAGCTGTATAGTAGATACCAAATCAGTGGCCATACATCTATTATTTACTTACATTGTGTATAGAGCATTGTGTTCTTCCCTTTTTTCCCCACTTAAAATATGTCATGAACATTTTCCCATGCCATTAAATTGTTAAAAAAAAAAAACATCATTTTAAATTGTGATGGGCCAATTGGTTTTATTTCTAGGAAACAAAATATTGCTGACTCATTTCATATCATGCTTCAAAATAAATTCCAGATGGATTAAAGACTTTAAAGAATTCTTTAAAAAATTGTTTTTTGTAAATTTTAAGTGAATCAGGACAACTTGAGTTTGGATTACAGCTCTGTGATCTGGCCAAGTTATGTAACCTCTCTGAGACTCTGCTTCTTTTTTTATTTTTATTTTTTTATTTTTTACATGGGTAGGTACCAGGAATTGAACCCGGGTCCTCTGGCATCGCAGGCAAGCATTCCTGCTTGCTGAGCCACTGTGGCCCGCCCAAGCCTCTGCTTCTTAATCTGTAAAATGGAAATGATATAGTTTCCTAAATAACAGCACTGGAAAGAACGGTTTAGCACTGTGTCTGGCATGTAGCAAGCTGTCAGCAAATGTTAGGTATTGTTATTACATGTAGGGCTGGAAAAATTTTTGTCCCAAATTCCAAGGGGTTAGAAGGGGTTAGAAGTCCTGCTCCAAAGACTTTTTGGAGCAAATAACCAGATTTCCCCCAACCTCCATTCTATCTTGATAAATGAGTTATTCTAATTGTTATCTAATGCACAATTGCTTTTATTCTTATATATGGCTCTGGCTGAGTTAAACCAGATCCAAATTAGTTCAGAAGTGAGAATATTGTCTTCTTTCCTCTCAGCTATTTTTCTCTTTATTATAGAATCACAAATGAGAGGTTTGGTGTATGAGTCTGCATTTCTAAAAGAGGCAAAAATCTGATTTCCATAATCAGTCTCCAACCTCCAAGGGAAAAAAAGTTTGCATAATTGCTAAATAGAAAAACAGTGGGTGAATTCTATTCCAGAGACTCAGATTAGATCTGGACCTACCCATGGCCCAATGAAGCCAGTGTTGTTTGCAATTCTATATGAGGCTGTTAACACTTGGACATTCTTAATTTGCTAGACATTCCTGGCAGCAAATCTACATGTAAACTCAGCTATACAATCAGTTTGTTGAAGACTAGATGATAATGTCAGACCTTGGAATTTAATCAGAGAGTAAGGGACAATACGTAGGTGATTAAGGGAGCAGCTGGCCCTTCCCAGAAATTCTAGTGGCTATTTCAGCAACTGTGAAGCACAGAATCTTAGGGTTAAAGAATACCTTTGAGAAATGCACAGTTTGAAGAACTGTGTTAACTGTGTTAACCTGATAGCTTAACAGACTATTTGATGAAGTAGGAAAGTCAATGTTAGGGACAGAATAATGTGAAAACAATCTAATATTTGCTAAATGTTAGAGTGACAAAATATATTAAAAACCAACCCTTAACAAATAGGGATAGATTTTGTCAAATGATGTTATTAGTTCAGGCATTTGATTGAGAATGCATTTATATATGTAACCCCCCTCCCCCATGTTTCAGGATTTAGTTTTAAATTGGTTTCCTTAGTTAACTGTCTAATTTGGGAAGCTCTGTGGATCCTTTAGGAATTTTGTGGTCTTATTTTTCTTGTGCTCAGATTTCTGTGCAAATCTCACACTTTTAATAATTTAAAGTTTTCTTCTTGGAAACAATGCAAGTCCTCTCTGCCACCTTTCCATAAAGAGATTTGTCCTTTACTTATTTGCAGTTTTATGAAATGGCACTTTCTGCTTAACCGTTATGAAGATCAAGTGCAATGGAAGAATGTTAGAAAAGTAGTAAGATGAGTGAAAAGACCAGTTTTCAAATCCTAAAGCAAATATCCAGGTTGTGAATCTAAGGCAGAGATTATGAGCCATCTTAGCACCCATTCATCCCCTGGATATTTAATTGGGCTGATCACTTCCTGGAATAACGAGTATATTTCCCATACTCCTTTGCAATTCAGTGTGGCCATGTGGTAAGTTGTACCCAAGGGACATAAGGAAATGTCCTGGTATGGACTCTGGGATGTATTCTTCAAGGGAGGGGCATGTCTTTACTCCCCCTCTTTCTCTTTCTGCTGGCTGGAATGAGGATATAATGGCCAACTTGGACCATGAGAAAAAAACTCTTTGTGGCCAGTGGCAGATCAACAAGACAGAGCCTGACTCCCTGATGACTATGGGGCTGCCATGCCAGCCCCAGGCTTCTTAACAGTGGAATTTCTGAGAAGAAAGAGAAATAAGCATCTATCTCGTTTAAGAATATTTATTTATTTTTTCTCTCTTGCAGTAGAACTTATTTCTAACTGATAACTCCTTTTCCAACCTTTCCCCTTTCCATCCTTCCTGTCCAATGGGCCTGCTCCAAGTTTTAGGAGATGAATTCAGGGTTTTCATCTTCAGCAGTATTGACATTTTGGGCTATAAATCTTTGTTGTGAGGGGCTGCCCTGTGCAGATTCCCTGGCTTCTACCTATTAACCGTGAGTAGGTAGTGAAGATAACCAAACATGTCCCAAAGTATTGCCCTCAGCTGAGAATCATGGGAGTAGTTCAAGCTGGGAAAATTGAAAACTGAACTTAGGAAAACTGAAAGCTGAGTTTCTTGTCCCCTGATCTGTAGCTCTGAGGAAATTTTGGGAACCCAGGTATCCGGGGCAATGGCCAGAGACACATCAGTGCCTAGGGACAGAACAGTCTTGCTGTGTAAGTGTAAGTTGCTCCATTTCTTCCCTTATGATTAAGGGATTATTAAAATCTGCAAGTCTCTGAATATATGGCTTTTTTTTTCTTTTACTATGGAAAATCGCAAGAACATTGCTTTAAATAAACATGGTACAGGAAATATAAGATGAGGTAAAATGTGTTACTCTTCACTGGCCTAATCAATTTTTCTGGATGCCGGTGCATGATCTCTGCTTCCTCGTCACTAAAATAAGCTCCTGGAAAACTTCTAGGACGTATTCAGTGAATGTTCATGAAAGGAACAAATGGATGAGTGAATGTATCAATTAATGCGCTGTCATTGCTCTGACTATATTTTAGGTCTTCAGTGTGTTTCTCCTTGACCCTTTAAAATGTTCTAAACTTTTCCTTTGGACACAATTTCAGCCTTATAGAAAAAGTTTCAGGAACAGCACGAAGTGCTCTCATATACCCTATTCCCAGATTCACCCATTGTTAACATTTTATTGCAATTGCATCTATTTACTAATCTATATATATGCACACACATATATATGCATATGTACATAGATACATACATATATATACATTTTTTCCAGAATCATGTGAGAGGTGCACACTATGCCCCTTTATCCCTAAATACTTAAATGTATTTGCAAAGAAGAACATTCACTTCCAAAATCACATGGATGTTAACATTTCAGGAAATTTGACATTGACATACTGCTTTTGTTTAACCCATTGTCCATATGAGTTTTTGTCAACTGACCCATTAATGTAATTTACATTAGTTTGCCCAAAGTAAACATCTCAGTCTAGAATTAGAGCACTGCATTTAGTTGTCCTATCTCTTTCATCTCCTTCAATCTGGAACATTTTCAGGTTTTGTCTTTTATGACATTGAAACTTTTTTTTTCTGAAAAATACAGCACACACACACATTCCTTTTAATAGGATATTTGTTATTTTGGTCTTTTTCTAATATTTCCTCATGATTGGATTTAGGTTAGAAAATGACAAAAGTGATGCTGGGTCCTTCTAGAGCAGCACATCAAGAGACAGTGAGACCCACCTGCCCCTCGCTGGAGATACTGATTTTGATGACTACGCTTAGGTGTTGTCTGGTTTCTCCAGTGTTATAGCTACTACTTTCCCCCTTGCAACTACAAGCAATCTGTGGGGATTTCCCAACTCCAGCATTCCCTCGACATTTACCAGTTGGCCCTGGGAATTACTATAAGCAAGAGTCCTCCCTTATCCCCATTTATTATTTTTTATGAACTTATTTTATATATGGACTCATGCATTCCTATTTTGATTGCTTATAATTCATTACTATCTTTAATTATTATAATGCTCAAAGTGTCTCAGATTTGGTTAGTAGGAGCCCTTCCAGGCTGGCTCCTGTGATCCTGTGAAATGCCTTACTATTATTATTATTATCATCATCATTAGCACTTCTTTTCTTTATGGGACCAAAAGATGTTCCTGGCCCTGTCCTCAAAGCAGTCATTTCTCCCAGGAACCCCAGTTTCTTTGAACTTCCCTGGATTTCCAAATTCTAGTTATGGTTACTTCTAGCAATGAAGTGCTTGCTAGATTGATAATGATTGTAAAGATCTTGTGATTTTCTGTTTCGCTTGAGTTTTTCGTAAGAAGCACATTTTAAAAATTTTCTTCCTTCCCTTCTTCCCTCCCTCCCTCTTCACTGCCCCCCCCCCAAAAAAAACCCATATAGATATTAGGGGAACCCACAACCACTATCAAGTAGATTGCTTCCTAAATGGAGTTTCCAAATGGCACTTTCCTCTTTTTATTCTTCTCTTCTGGACCTTGTTTCACATTGACCGCACTTTTAAGTGCAGGGAGAAATAAACTCTTGTTCACATCAGACATTTAATCTTGGGAACCTCAATCAGGGACTTCAAAAGGAGGTTGAAAGTTAACACACTGGAAACAGGAGGTCTAAAAGTTAAATGAAAAGGGAGCGTTTTTTATTTTTTTCCTCTCCCCAGCTCAGAGATGAAATGGAATGGGAAGTCCTTCTGGGTGTAGGCTACCCACAGAAGTGACCTTTCAGCACGTGGCAGAGGGAGAGGGCAGCTTCTCGGTGACTATGGGCATTAGGTCACTCTTGCACTGGAGTTCATCTGAGTAGGACGTGAGATGCAATCATGGTCCCTTTTGGCTCAAGTGTGGGGCAGATGCTGAGGGCAGTCTCTTTCATGTTACAGCTGAAAGTTAGGGGAAAGCTGAAGCAAAATACAGATAATTCAACCTAACACATGTTAGAAATTTCCCATTTTGCTTCTCTGAGCCTCAGAGATTTTTGTAGAAATTATTTGATCCAATTTTTTTTTTTATTTTTGCAGCACATTTTTCATACCTATTTCAGTCTGTACCCTAGAAGATGAAGGCTCTTAAAAATTAACCACATACCAATATCACTTCTTACAAACTTAAAAGTAAGTCTTTAACATCAGAGGATCTTCAAGTTATCCGTTAACATGGATGTTAAACAGATGTCTGCTCTGGATACAGGGCTATTGCAATATGGGAGGAAAACACTGTACAGGAGAGATTGTAACACATAATAGAGGGGCATGTAACTGCAATTGTCTGGTAAAAAAACAGGATGCTCAGTTAAATTTGAATTTCAAATAAACAACCAATGGATTTTTAGCTTAAATATGCCCCAAATATTGCATGGGATATACTTGTACCAAAAAAGAAAAGTATCTATTGTTTATCTGAAATTCAAATTTCATTGCGCGTCTTGTATTTTTATTTGCTAAATCTGATAACTCTATCTGTAACACTAGTGGAGGAAGGACCAGTAGAAGACTTTCTGGAAGAGATAACTAAAAAAGACGTAGACCTTTAAATACATGTATGTACGGGGAACAATAGGAAGTGGAAGTATAGAGTTCTGGGAAACTCTACTAATTTTCTTCATTCCCTCAACATTTCTCTAAGGCAGGTGTTTTTATTTAAGGAAATCGGAGCTGAGAAAGTTAATGTGAGTCGTCCAAGGTCACCCAGGTTGTGATAGAGCTGGGATTTAAAACCAAGTGTATTTGGCTCCAAAGCCTGTATACTCACATACTGCTCTTGGTTGCTTCTGGGCCCCAAAGCAGAACTGGAAATTTGGGGTAATTGACTTGGAACGGGCACAACTGGAGGAAGCCTTTGGACCCCTCCTGAACTTTTGAATTTGAACCCCATGATCCAGGTGCCACCGTATTTCTCAGTCTCCCCAAAGTGATTCTGCGTAGAGAAGATGCTTTTCTCCCCTGCCTGGCATGAAGCCACATGGGCCATCCTGGGCCAGCCCTGGCATGGGAGGCAGGGCAGGGAAACAGGTTTAGTGCTATTTTCTTGATTTAATAGAGTTCAAGTGAGGCAGGGCCAAGAGTGACAGGTCAGGATAGGGGGTTTCATTCAGGAAAATGGAGAAGTAGAAAGAAAGGCTTGCAGGCTGTTCACATGGTGGACACTGGCATGGGCTTTGGGCAAATTATTTGAAACCTCTGAGCTTGTGCTTCCTTATAAGCAATCTGGTTTAACATAACTACTTGCAGTGGTAGTTCTAAGGATCTAATGAGATGATGCATGTAAAGCCCTTAAAAGCCTAGTGCCCAATAAGTGGTGGCTACCATCATCATCACCACCTCTATCATCATCACCATCATCACCAGCGTTCTTCTTATTATTACTATTATTAAGAAACTGGGAATACTTTCACTGAGCTACCTTATCCTGAGAACCCTAACTCTCTTTATTGCTTTCTCTCCACATGTATCAAGCATTTACCAATTTGTGTCAGGCTCTGGGGAGAAGAGGCAAAGGAGTTATTCTCCAGGAACTAAGAGTCTAGTGGGGGAAGACTGACAAAAGTATCATACCATACAGAGTGATAAATAGCACGGTAGGGATGAGCTCAGGGTCTGGAAGAGCCTGGTGAGCAGGACTTAAAGTGATGAATGATGATTTCAGCTGGCTCAAACCAAAAAAGCTACTTCCAGGCTCATATCATGGAGAGGTATGGGGGGAGTCTGGTGTCATAAATTGCTGCTCCCTGACAGGCTGGCACCGGGTCTTCACACACCATGTCACCATGACTCCATTTCTGTACATCTCTCTGCTCTGATTTCTTTTGTTTCGTTTTCATTCTCAGGCAGCTCTCTCCAGGTGTACATTCCACTGACTTAAAAACCCTTGCCAAAAGAGAAAGCCTTTTCCTTAATGATAACAGCAACATTTTTAGCAGTGACTCTTTGACCTGAATGAGGTACGTGCCAGTCCCTGAAGCAATCACTGTGGTTGTGGAGCTGTCTCAGATTCAGAGAATACAGTCAGCCCTCCTGCTCCAGATGGACCACCCAGACCAGTTTCCAAAGGCAATCTGAGGAACTGTCATGAGAAGGGGGAATACACACTGGGCAAGCAAAACAACAGATGCATGCACCTGGCATAGTGGGCAGGTGGCCAGTGAAAACTTCTAGAATGAGGGGGCACCCTATTCCAAACCATGGAGCAATAAAGCTGTGTTTTGTTTGAAGGACAATAAACATACAGCAAGAAGGCAGGGTGCATTGGAGGAGATACAAGGACAATGAGTTGGGGATGGAAAGGTACAGTAATATTTTTTAGAGTATGTTATTTTTCCGAGTGCTGTCAGTTATATGTTCTTATTTGAGCCTCCCCAAGATCATCTGGGAAGGAAAGTCAACTCCAGCTGTGAAATATAGATGTTCATGACTGCCCTAGAAGTGGTACCAACAGCTCTCCACTGCTGTGAGATCCAGGGCAGTTCATTACCCTGCGCACACTTTTGTACATGCTCCCTTTATGACTATTTTCTCCATCAACCCATCTGAGTGTGTTGACCGTGTCATGTGGGAACCTTGACTAGTACAATGGCATACATCAATTGGAGATAATGTGCAGTAGAATCAGTCCCAGGAAACCAGGTGTTTCTCTGGGTACACTACCTCGTCTTCTCCTAGCTTGCAGGAAGGGACTGTCAAATATCAGTTAGATGGATTTTGCAGCATGTTGGCCAAAAGTCAGCAGGAGAAAGAAATGAATTGCAGGTTATTTTTCATCAACAGGCTATCCAATCAAGCCCCTTGATGATTTGTAATACAAAGAAAACTTCAATGGGAAACATTTATTTTAGCTCCTTCATGTTTACTTTGTGAAATGCTTCTTATGATTTCCTTTTTAATTCATGACTGCATCCTCCTGTCAGCATCCACTTTTGTGCCAAGAGCATAAATGGCTTAGCGCTTCCAACTTCCTCAGAAGAACTATGACTCTATTAATTACCCTTTGAAATGGGACTTCTGAAACTCACTGCCTAACTAAATCAGAAATGATGAAAAATCATAGAAGGATGAACAAATTATTCTAATCAAATGTAAACTAGAACATCAATGTCCAGATACCTTTTCTGACAGCAAGATTCAGAGGCCACTGATTCCACCCATCCATCCTTCCTTTTATCTCTCCCTCCACTATAGAGTCATCAGGTGCTAGAGGATTAGGCTGGGCTCTAAAGATAAAACTGAGCAAGACAGACATCGTCTTTGTCTTCATGGAGTTTATTGTCCATAGGGACAGGCAGAGTGCAACGTGAATGGTATGTATGCTAAGTTCTAAAAAGGGAGGGACATGGTGTCATATGATCCCATTAGAAAGGGGACCTAAGGCAGTCCAGAAAGAAGGGTCAGCAAAGGCTTCCCAGGAGAAGTGATGTTGAAGCTGAGGCCTGCAGAGGAGAAGGATGTAGCCAGGTGAAGATGGAAGGCTCACCTGGCCACAGGAAAGCCACAGCAAAGGCTTCCAGGTGGGGACCTGACACAGACAGCTTTCTCTCTCTTTTCACATTTTCAGTGGTACCTTGTTCAGCTGGCATAAACCACCTTGAAAGCCACCAGTCTGGTCAACCTGTTTCCAGTTTGTCTTCAGAAGTCTTCCATTCACTCCTTACTTTTGTCAGGCCAACTCCCCCAAGTACATTTCTGACCACATCACTGCTCTGTCCAGACATATCACGGCTCAAGGTCTCAATTCCTGAGAACACTGTTCAAGACAATTTACATCTTGCTCGCAGCCCAAATTTTGGGTGTAAATTCTACCTTCCTCTCCATGCAGTCTCTGCTCACTACTCTCTTACTCATCTTTAAACCTGGATTGTCTCCATCCCCTTCATATCTGTATTATAGCCCTAGCATGGCTCAAATGGTGCATCAAAATAGGTAATTGAGAAGCATGAAAAAAAAAAAAGAGAGACAATTTGCATAGATGTGGGCAAAGTTTAGGGAAACCAACTTGAGGTGGTATAGATTCCACCCCTGACAAGGGTGAGGGTTCATTGCAGCCCCTAGACAAGAAGGGCCAAAGGAGGGAGTAGTGACCAGAATGCAGAGAAAGCAGCTTCCTGGAGAAGACCATACAGTTCAATCTTACCTCCTCGTCCTATTGCCTACACTGACCTAATCCAACAGGTCAGAAGGCAGGGAGTCTATTGATGCAATACATGCAGGTCTGCCTTCTCAGACACAGAGCAGGGTAGGAAAGAGTGGAGAGAAGATCTGAAGGGACAAATAGAGAACATCCAGCACATTTCTTTCTCCCTAGTTCCATCACTCATCCCTTTGGATTAACATCCATTATTCAAGACCCAACATAAATGCCACCTCATCCAAGATTTCTCCCACCTGTTACACTCACTAACCTCCAGCTGGAAGCACTTTTCCCCATCTCAGAATCTGCATAGGACTTTCAGGCCGCTCCCTCCAGGCTTCATGTCTCTCTAGGGCCCTGTGATACCTGATGTGGTGTGGGCAGGACTTGTTTATTTTTAGCTGCTGTTTATTTTTCTCTTCCCATGACAGAAAATTCTTGGCATCAGGCAGCCTTGGGGCGACACTATTTTTATTTCCCCAGCAGAATAATTACATTTAGGCTCCATTGCTTTTCCCTAGCAGAGAGGCCGTGGGCAAAATAAGATGAACAGGCTGCAATAGGGGGCTAGTTGGAATGAGATTCCAGAAAGACCAGGCACATCCATAAGCACATTTACTTAGGATCCACCATGGATGGAGGCAGCGAAGTCTTTGCTAAGATCAGGTAATCTTCCCTCTCTGCTATGTAGGACAACCAGAAACATGCCTTTGAGTCTTAGAGTTGGATGGAGCACTAGGAATGGCTTAGACCACAGGTCAGCAAACTAAAGGTCATAGGCCAAATGTGGCCCATTGTCTTCTTTTGTAAGTAAAGTTTTATTGGAACTCAACCATGCTTGTTCATTTACATATACCAGAGTTGAGTAGTTGCAACACAGCCTGAATGGCCTGCAAAGCTGAAAATATTTACCACTGGCCCTTTACAGAAGAAGTTTGCTGAACACTGACCTAGGCAAGGAATTCCCAAAGTATGTTATATGGAACATTTACTCATCCTTCAGGGTGCTCTGTACAAAAAGGAGCCTGTGATCAAATATATTTTGTAAATACACAAACTTACCTGCCCTCTTGGAGCTGCATAAACCCCATTACCCTATTGCAGCAGACGCTGTCCAAGCTCTGTGCATCTCCCATATGCACTCTGCTGATGGGAAGCACCTGAGAGTCAAAGCACTTAGAAACTGACTTCAACTAACAATGGGCAGTACTCGAAAAAATTCCCCAGCTTTCTTAGGATACTTTTAGCTATTCGGGGCACCCTGCCCTTCCAGATAAATTTGGTTATTGGTTTTTCTATTTCTGAAAAGTAGGTTGTTGGGATTTTAATTGGTATTGCATTGAATCTGTAAATCAATTTAGGTAGAATTGACATCTTAACTATATTTAGTCTTCCCATCCATGGACACTGTATGCCTTTCCGGTCTTCTGTGATTTCTTTTAACAATTTCTTGTAGTTTTCTTTGTACAGGTCTTTTGTCTCTTTAGGTAAATTTATTCCTAAATATTTTATTCTTTTGGTTGCAATTGTAAATGGAATTCGTTTCTTGATCCCCAGCTTTCTTGCCTGTTAATTTGGGTAACTCTGAGACATTCTACACTCAGTCTCCCTGAGCTCACTGGCAAGATTGAGCTCCAGTGGCCCACAGTGATAAATCTGCTTATTAATGCACCCTGTATTGATTGACCTAACCTCCCAGTTTCATCTAAGGCCTGAAAGATGAGGAGAAGATTAAGACAAAGAGGAAAGAGAATAACATCGTCAAAGAGCACGGCAGTTTCAAGAAACAGAAAAAAAAAAAAAAAAGTTCGATGTGATCCTCCTGCAGCATAAGGCAAAAGTGAGAGACGTGTGAAATTAGGCTGGCAAGTTGGAAAAAGACCAGATGATAAAAAGCTTTGAGAACCACATTAGGAAGGTAAATATGTTTACTGAAGAACTTCTCAGGGCCTTTGATGGTTCCTCCAGAAGCATACCCTCAGATAAAGGTTGGCAGAGAATCAGCTTATTTAGGAGGTGATTTTGAGCAACTCTTAGGAGAGGACTTAGATGCTGGAAGGTCATTAGAAGGTGACCTGGGAAAGAAAAGTGAGGAAAGTGGGAAATAAATCAGGGAAAGGAGAAAAGGCAGCAAAGATATATTTTAAAGAACAGGTTACCACTATGAGCAATTGGGGCTCAGTCTCACAGGGACCCCCTGAGAAACTGTGAAGGATTTGTCTCTCAATCACAGGGCTGGAAGGCTGCAGGAGGTCGCTACTGAGTCCTGTCCCCTGTTGGCTGAGAGTTGCCCCTGGGGCAACATGTCAGCTGCAGAGCAGGCCCCCGTGGTGTTAGAAAAGAGGAGAGACATGTACACTCGAGGTAGGAAATTGTCAGTGTGCTGGAAATAGCCTGCCTGGGTTACAGATGAGCTCAAGTAGGTATCAGCTGGGCTGCAGCATCTGCTATAGAGGTGACGTTCAAAATATATAGAAACTTGTATGGCATGGGCACAGGTCAATCAGATTAGATGCCAAGAGTGAACGTCCGGTGTGGCCTGTCCAATGACCCTCAGCTTTCCTAGGGACACGGGGATGAATAAGGCTCAGAGTTCTCAGGCCGGGATTCTCCAGAAGCACCTGATTTCTACGATGATGTACTATTCCAGAGCTTTTTACGCTAGCCCTCAAATCAGCACAGAACACTTACAATAAAGATCAGAGAGAATATCATAATCAAGTTGGTTTCGTGAGAGACCCCAGGCTACAGACAAAAGCCTCTCACTTCTCTCAGCCAAATCACCTGTCTCTAGCTTAATTTCAAAAGGACTCCAAGAAGCCAGAAACCCCAGTTGACTCCAGATGTTGACCCAGGGATGAAAAGTGATTTCCAGCCTTCTCTCCCCTCCACCCCCACCCCCTCCCATCCTGATTTCTGAGAAGTTGCTGGGAGGAGGGAATTCTAGCATGGCCTGCTCCTGGGTGACAAACCACACCACCAAGCCAGTGAGCAACTTCAGTCTTCCACACAGGTTTTTCAGGGGCTTCGAAACTCTTTCTTTGAAGACCAAAGTGTCAGAGAAATTGAAGATCCTTTAGGAACCTCCTCTTCCCACGTTTGGTTTCATTACCAGTTTTCATTAAGCCTTCCCGAGGCCCCCGTGTACCTAGCACCTTCTTGCCTTCAAAGCGAGAGACTTGAGAGAGAGCAGCCAGTTTCCAGCATTTACAGGGTGTGACGCAGCAGCCTCACAACCAAGGAAGGCCTCGGAATCAGGTCTCCATCTCTCCAGGTGAGAGGTGCAGGGGTTCCCAGATTCTCCTGAACCACTGTGGGCTGCAAGTCTGACTGAGGTCAAAGTATTTACCTTCAAGGTGGAAGGGTAAGAAACTGGAAGGAGAAGCAGATGAGGCTAATGAAGTTACTGTGTAATGAAGTTACTGTGTTACTGTGTATATAAAGATAAATTGTTGAGTTTTGGAAAGGCTTTATCTTTTAAAGAGGATGTGCTCTGAAGATGTCTGGGCTGGCTGGGGTCCAAAATCAATAAGAAACAGAAGCAGTGTCAAGGGCTCATGCAGTTCTTCTCCCCAGCTATCCATAGCTGGCTGGGGGCTCTGGGTTCTGGGCTCCTCAGTCTAGGTGGGTTCCCCACTCTAGAGTTCCCCACTCTGTGTGAACTTCGCTGACAACGCCCCCTCCCCAAACAATGGGGGTGCTTCACTCTGCTATGCCTGTGACCTTGAGAATATTCTGAGTTAAAACAGAGGGATAATCTTAAACCCAGTCTAAATCTTCATTCTCACCAATACTTAAAACTTGACCAGTCTTTGTGATCAGACCCAGCTCACCCATACATGGGCAGAAGACACCTGTGTCACTTTTCGCACCCCCAGCATGATGTTGACTCTTATCCGAGCAAATACTCCCCTTTCCAACTCTTCCATTCTAAGAAGACTCATTAATTCATTTAGCTGTTCATTCGGTAGTCCTCAAATACCTGCTATATATTAGGCACTATTCTAAGTGTCGAGGATACTATACAAAACAGGCAGGCTGCTTGCTTTTAACAGTCTTACAGGCCAGTAAATAGCCACATGAATTGCATGATCTATGTGGCACTTGCAAAATACACATAAAAGCCAATCTTCATGTTTTTAAATCTAATAGGCATTGAGAAATGTCAACTTTTCTTTCATCTCTTGCTTTGTAAGGGTCCTTGTCTGATTACTAGCATCTGACCCTTTGTGTATTGGGGTTATGGTATAGTCTGTCAAGGTCAAAAGGTAACTAAGAGATGTAGAAGAGACAGATTTTTTTGTTTGCCTGTTTTTGTGTGTGTGTGTGTTTGTGTGCGGAAACCCGGGACCTAACCAGGGATGGGAGACAGGTTTTTAAGTGATCAAAATATGCACACACGCACACTGGCACCTTGTTATAATTTTCCTTTTGAAAACCTTAGTTTGCATAAAAGAATATCAGAATGAGAAGGGATTTTAGGGAACATCTGGTGTTAGAGCTCTGAGACCTGAATCTGAGACTCTGGACAGGAAGGAATCAGAACCTGAGGAAGGTGAGGCCTGGGCAAGAATCCAAGGTCTGGGCAAGAGGGGAGCAGGAGCACAGCTGAGAATAAAACCCGTGTTTCCAAACTCCACATCAGCATTTCTACTTCTCCAGGGTTGGGAGGTGCTGCCAGGGGTTCTACTACCCTCCCTTCCCTTCTGCCATGGTCTCCTTCTGGCCATTTGCACTTTCTTCAAGGAAAACTATGGGTTATGGGTAACACAGATTTAAAAAGTCCATTCCCTTCACCCAAAGGAAGAACTCCCCAGAAACTTAAACCCAAATGATAATATGACAAGGGAAGCCATGTTGCATTATTACTGCTTGTTTTCTTAACTCCTGTTGATTGTGTGACTCTGAACATGTGAATTGAGGTGACTCCTGCATCCTCCCTCTATTTTTCCTCCTCCTCCTCTTCCTTTGAGAATCATTTGTTGTAATCAGGTGTAAGCTTTAGAAACTTAGTGACTCTCCTTTGGTAGTTTTATATCCAATCATGGTATCAGAGAGGAGCCAGTCTGCGGCACAAAACAGGCCTGGGTTGGAATCCTGGTTTGGTCTGCTACTTATTGCCATGTGCCCCTGAGTGAGTCACTCAGCCTAAGTTTCATTCTCTTTTGTGAAGCAAAGATAGTAATATATCAATTCCTTGGAGTTGTTTGGAAATGAAGTAGAAAACCATATGACAATGCTGGATTGTAGCAGATACTCTATATGGGGCAGCTATTAATAAAATTAATGATAATAATTTATTGGCTTATCATTAGACAGCAGACGTGTACATAGGGGTAGGGGTACTTTATGTTCCTGAAGTTCCTATGTCTCTTTAAGCCTCATGACAACTTCCTTAAGAAAGTAGGCAGCATTTTGGTCCCAAATTTATATTTAAAAAAAAGTAATATTCAGAAAAGGTAAGGGACCTTCCCAAAGTCATTCAGCTGGTGGTGGCTGCTCTGGGACCAGCACTCATGACCCCTCTCTGTCTATTGTCTAGGCCAGCGGCTTCTCCAGGGCTGTAGCTCTCCCAGCTATATGCTCTGAATACTTACATTAAATGGGAGAAAGAAAGACCATAAATAGCCTCTAGTTAGTTTTAATTCATGTTTTGTAAACCAATGAGAATGAAACATTTCAATGGTCGGTGCTTTTTTGATTTGGAATTATGGATAAGGTTCTGAGAACTTGTAACAGAAATGTGTGGTATTCCTCAAGTATGATGGAGTGGAAATATGGTAGATTGTGTTATTTATCCCAGAAAAAGACATATTAATCTTAATCCATTCTGGTGGATGTGGACGCATTGTAAATAGGATCTCTCGAAGATATTTCTTCAGTTAATGTGTTGCCCATTTGAATCAGGTTGGGTTTTAATCTGGTTAAATTAATTCCTTATAAGCAAAGGAAATTGGACACAGAAGGAGAAGCCATAGGGAGCAGTGAGAAGCTGGAAGTCAACAGAACCTAGAATAGAAAGTGAAAGATGCAGCCATATGCATTGCCATGTGATGGAAAAACCAAGGAACCCCAAAGATTTCCAGCCAGCCAGAATAAACTGATCATGTGAGAAAGGAAGTCTTCTAGCCTCTGGAATCATGAGCCAATAAATTCCTTCTATTAAGCCATCCCATTGTATGGTATTTGTATTAACAGTTAGGAAACAAGGCAGGAACACATGCTCAAAACTTCTGCTTTATGGTGTGCCATATCAACTTTTGATTATGTCAGAATTTTACTGGAGACTTCTGGGAAAATGGCAGAATAGAGTAGCTCCAGATTAGCCTTGCTCCATGGAAAAGTTAGGGAAGGAACAGGAGGGTGACTGAGGCAGCAATTCAGCAGTGTGGCTGACCTGGGGGAGCCTTCTGCACCACATGGGGCAGCCTTGGTTGCAGAGGCTGAGAAACTGAGAGGCAGAAAGCTGGAGTCTGGCATGGACGTGTGGAGCCATAGAGCCTGTAGGAGTGCATGGATGGGAACCCAGGACTGGGAAGTAAGCCAGGCCACATTCCTTGGGCGCACTACCCTCATCATTACAGCCCCATGAAGGCCAGTCACCCCACAACCCATGCACCCAAATCCCATCACTTGCTCCCATTCCCTGCCCTCCAGGGCCCCCCACCCCAACTGCTCCCAGTGCACATACCTGCCCCACACACCCCCAGCCTAAGTGCAGTACAATCCACCTCTCTTGCACCCCTCCCGAGCACTACCTCCCCCTTCCTGTTCCCTGCAGGCTGTTGCCAGCATGTAAAGGCTGTGGGCACTGACCTCCATACCTAAGATACCATTGCCCCCATGTCCATAGTGTCGCACAGCCTCATTCTGCCCCCACCCCGAGCCCTACACATCCCTTTACAGCACTCCCAGGCCCATGAATGCACATGGGTCCCCAATCATGTCATTCAGCTCTGGGAACTGCACTTTACAGCAGTCTTAGAACTGCACATGTGCAAAGCCCTCAGCCACATTTCCCATCTCTGAGAAAGCGCCAACCTGAGCAGCAGGTCACACCCACCCCAATCCACGAAAGCATAACACCAACCTGCTGCCACAGCTCTATGCATGTGCACAAAGAGTCCCATGCCTTAGGCCAATGCACACCAGGGTTATGCCCCCCAGACCGGTGTATCTGCACAGATACATCCTTCCTAGCCACTGGGTGCCCACATTCACAAGCACAGTATAACATCCCCAACCTGTGCCTACACCTGCCCTGAAACAAATTACCACACTGAGTGCCCCATCCTGTGCCCTGGCTCCCTGCTCTACAACCATCCTACAAACACAAAGCTTTAGACTACTGAAAGAAATCAGCTTCGAAGTAAATCAATTAAGATATTTACATGCCACGAAGACAGCAGAAAATCACTAAGCCTATCACAATGCATATAGCCCTGCCTAATGATCAAACATCAGAGGAAACAGAGACATTGAAACAACTAATCAAAGATGGTCATACAACTCTACTTAATAAAATAAGTGGAATAGCAAATGAAATAAAGGAGATCAAGAAGACAGTAGAAGAGCATAAAGAGGAATTTGAAAGAATAATAGAGAAATAGCAGATATCACAGAGATTAAAGACTCTGTTGACAAAATAAAAAACATACTAGAGGCACACAACACCAGATTTGAAGAGACAGAAGAAAGAATAAGTGATATAGAGGACAGGATAACCGATTTCAAGGACTCAAAACAGCAAATGGCAAAAAAGATGGAAAAAATCGAATTGGAACTTTGGGAAATAATAGACAAAACAAAGTGCACAAACATAAGAATCATTGGTGTCCCAGAAGGAGAAGAGGGGAGTAAAGGGCTAGGAAGAGTAGTTGAGGATATAATGGGGAAAATCTTCCCAACCCTTATAAAGGACATAAATATACAAGTCAAAGAAGCCCAATGAACTCCAAACAGAATAAATTCAAACAGGCCTTCCCCAAGGCGTATGCTAATCAGTCTGTCAAATGCTGAAGAGAAGGAGAAAATCCTGAAAGTGGTAAGAGAAGAACGAGCTACTACATACAAGGGAAACCAAATAAAATTGAGTTCAGACTATTCAACTAGCACCCTGGAGGTGAGAAGGCAGTGGCATGATATATTCAAGATCCTGAAAGAGAAAGAATTCCAGCTAAGAATTCTGTACCCATCCAAATTGTCCTTCAAAACTGAGGAAGAGATTAAAGTTTTCACAGACAAAGAAGCCCTGAAAGAATTTGTCAACAAGAGACTGACCCTACAAGAAATACTAAAAGGAGTTCTGCTGGCTGAAAAAAAAGACAGGAGAGGGAAGTCTGGAGGATGGCACAGAATTGAAGAGTATCATTAAGGGTATTTTAAAGAATAAAAAGAGAAAGAGGGAAAAGAATATATAGATCTGACAAATAAAATAAAAAAGATAAGGTGGTAGATTCAAGAAATGCATTTCCAGTAATAACTTTGAATGTTAACAGACTAAATTTACCAATTAAAAGATACAGATTGGCAGAATGGATTAAGAAACATAATCCAGCTATATGCTGCTTACAAGAGACTCATCTTAGATACAAGGATACAAATAGATTAAAAGTGAAAGGATGAAGAAGATTTTCCAAGCAGGAGTAGCTATACTAATATTGAACAAAGTAGACTTTAAATGTAAAGACATCATAAGAGACAAAGAGGGACACTATATACTAATTAAAGGGTCAATTCACCAAGAAGATAAAACAATCATAAATGTTTATGCTCCCAATCAAGGAGCTCCAAAGTATATGAGACAGACATTGGCAAAACTGAAGGGAGTGGTAGATGTTTCAGTAATAGTAGGAGACTTCAGTACACCACTCTCCTCTTTAGATAGAACAACCAGACAGAAGATCAACAAGGAAATAGGGAAGTTAAATAACTTGATAAATTAGTTAGAACTAAAAGAGCTAATGAGGTTGATTCCAATGTAAGGGAATAGATAGGAGTGAAGGTGATTCTCTAGTGGGTCTGTAAGTAATACTTCCATATTGAAGATGAGCAAGATTGTAAAGGGTTGTACAGACCAACATGTCCCACTGATTAATACTAGAAATATGAATTAGTTCTCGCAAGAATTACTTTAAAGGTATGATTCTTGTATAAAGAGTGTTTAAGTCCAGGGTACAGGGGAAAACTGCTATTGCATGCTATGAGCTATGTTCAAAAGGAAACCATCAGCACTACCACAGCAACAGCAGAGGTAAATAATGGGGGGAGGGACAAGAGTAAAGAGGAGGGTGGGCCTCGGTGGCTCAGTGGCAGAGTTCTCACCTGCCATGCTGGACACCTGGGTTCGGTTCCCAGTGCCTGCCTATGTTAAAAAAAAAAAAAAGAGTTAAGAGGAGGTTTAGACCACCTATTTGGTGAAGGTATGTTTACTGGTTTTCTTTCTCTTGGGAACAATGAAATTATCTAACATTGAGAATGCTGATGGACTGTGGACTTTGGGCCCTCTACATGATACCCTGTGAATGCAGGTGGCTGAAGGATGCACTGATGGAGAAGTAGATTGGCGAACGATGGTGTATACTTATGAACAAAGGTTGTGTTGCTATAAAAAGTAACAAAGTTGTGAGGCATGCAATGATGTGAATGAACATGTGGGACATTTGGTGAGACAAACCAAGCCAGAAACAAAAGAACAAGAATGGTATGGCCACCTTTAGAAAATGCTTATAAGAAAACAAGGGCCTAGATTGTAAGCTTTTAGAGCAGACACATTAAATCCGGAGAGTGGTGATTACTATTTCTGGATTTTGAGAGGCTGTTTTATATATATAACCTGATATTTAGAGATAAGAACAAAGCCGAGCAGGTTGGGATTAAAGTAATTCAGAACATAGGGGAAAGGAAGGCAGTGTCTATATTTTAGAACCACACATACTCTTTGAGACCAATGGAAGAAAGGTTTATTTGGTCTGGAACAGAAATTTTCTGTAGTGCATAATCCAATTCAACCTATCTGTATAGTTCATTTGAACAACTGAAACACAGGGAGCACAGAATAAGAAAGCGGTCCTTTAATCCTGTATAGATTATTGTAATGCCTGGATACATCCTAGAGCATATTAAGCAGATAATCAAAAAGTATTGGCAAAGTCCTCTGAGGGAAGGGAGAAAGACTATGAAACTATTAAACCTTACCATCAGGGAATCCCCTGATACTGTGTCAAACTTTAGAGACACCCAAATCAATAGGACATGCCCTTGATCATGAGGCTTACTCTTGTGACTCTTATGTAGGTAGCATAGAAACTTAGACTACCTATAGGCATGCCTAAGAGTTACTTCTGGAGGGCCTCTTTTGTTGCTCAGATGAGGCCTCAGTCTCCTAAGCCCAGCTCTGCAAGTGAAATCACTGCCAACCCCCCCCCTACGTGGGACATGACATTCAGGGGTAAAAGTCTCCCTGGCAATGTGGGAGTTGACTCCCAGGGATGAATCCAGACCTGGCACCGTGGGATCAACAATTCCATCCTGACCAAAAAGGGGAAAAGCAGTGTAATTAATAAAGTATCAGTGGCAGAGAGAGTTCAAATAGAGTCGAGAGACTACTCTGGAGGTTGCTGTTACACAAGCTTCAGGTAGACCTTGCTACCTATCATAACCTGCCAACCCCCAACCAGGACCATTCCAGCCAATCCTAAAGAACACCTAGGGCAATTTATTAGATTCCACAAGGGTTTCAGGCATTAGGGTAACTTTCCAGAAACCTACAACTTTTAGATGTGTCCCTGGTCAAGATAAGTCCTGAAACCTAGCCCAGCCTCTCCAGAACATCAGATAGTTTCATCTCCCTACCCCATATTAGTGACAGACACTTCCAATGTGAAAAATTTAGAATTGCTGTAGCCCAAACACCCCTAAAGAGAGGGATGGAAAGATCAAAGGTGATGGTGGAGTTTTACAGAGAAGACAGGATGTAACAAATGGATATGAATGCTGAATCATTAAGTTGATATCTCTTTTAGTCTCCAGTGTTTTAGAGCAGCTAGAAGTAAAAACCTAAAACTGTGAAATTGTAACCCATGTCAAACTTTGAAATATGTTCTACGACTAATTGTGGTGCTGTGCTTTGAAATGTACAGCTTTTTTATATATATGGTATTTTTTACAAAAAAAGAAAGGAAAAAAGTTGATTGGATTATAAAACCATTTAAGCCATCTAACGTCCTATATTCTAGAGCAGCTAGAAGAAAAAATATGAGAAGATTGTATGGTAGCCCATGACAAACTCTTGGATTGGTCCTATAACTACTTGTTGAAGAGTGCTTTGAAAACTATTGCTTTTTTATTTCTTTGCTTTGTGTATGTGTTATACTATACAATTAAAGAAAAGGGGGGTGGGGGGAGACCCGAGCAAAGAAAGTGGAAGTCAGACTTCGATAGCAGTTTCCCTCTTAACTGTACGATCTAATTTTTCCTCTTTTTGTAGTTCCAAGAGACTAAAGGGCCAGTTCTTTGACTATTACCCCATATGTTTCTGTTGGGCAAATCTCGTGCGTACTCATCCCCACCATGGCTCAGCTTCAGACACGTTTCTACACCGACAACAAGAAATATGCAGTAGATGATGTTCCCTTCTCAATTCCTGTTGCCTCTGAAATTGCTGACCTTAGTAATATCATCAATAAATTGCTGGAGGCAAAAAATGAGTTCCACAAATACGTGGAATTTGATTTCCTTATCAAGGGCCAGTTTCTGCGAATGCCACTGGTCAAACATATGGAATTGGAGAACATCTCATCTGAAGAGGTCGTGGAACTAGAATATGTGGGGAAGTACAGTGCACCTCAGCCAGAGCAATGCATGTTCCACGATGACTGGATCAGTTCTATTAAAGGAGCAGAGGAATGGATTTTGGCTGGTTCTTATGATAAAACGTCTCGAATTTGGTCCTTGGAAGGAAAGTCAATAATGACAATTGTGGGACATAGAGATGTTGTGGCCTGGGTGAAAAAAGAGTTTGTCTTGCTTACTACTGAGTGCATCTATGGATCAGACTATTCTCTTATGGGAGTGGAATGTAGAGAGAAACAAAGTGAAAGCCCTACACTGCTGCAGAGGTCATGCTGGAAGTGTGGAATCCATTGCTGTTGATAGCACAGGTACTAAATTTTGTAGTGGCTCCTGGGATAAGATGATGGTCTACAGTCCCTACAAATGAAGAAGATGAAATGGAAGAATCTACTAATCGACCAAGAAAGAAACAGAAAACACAGCAATTGGGACTAACCAGGACTCCCATTGTGACCCTCTCTGGCCACAAGGAAGTGATTTCCTCAGTCCTGTGGTCAGATGCTGAAGAAATCTGTACTGCATCTTGGAACCACACAATTAGAGTGTGGGATGTTGAAACTGGCAGTCTTAAGTCAACTTTGACAGGAAATAAAGTATTTAATTGTATCTCCTATTCTCCACTCTGTAAACGTTTAGCACCTGGGAGTACAGATAGGCACATCAGACTATGGGATCCCCGAACAAAAGACGGTTCTTTTGTGTCACTGTCCCTAACCTCACATACAGGCTGGGTCACATCAGTAAAATGGTGTCCTACCCATGAACAACAGCTGATCTCAGGTTCTTTAGATAACATCGTCAAGCTGTGGGATACAAGACGTTGTAAGGCTCCTCTCTATGATCTGGTTGCTCATGAAGACAAAGTTCTGAGTGTAGATTGGACAGATACGAGGTTACTTCTGAGTGGAGGAGCAGACAATAAGTTGTACTCCTACAGATAGTCACCTACTGCTTCCCATGTGGGGGCACGAAAGTGAATGATAATTTGACTATAGAGATTCTTTCTATAATTGAAATCTATAGATAATTCTCAGATTATGTAGACCTGCAGGTCAACTCTTCAGAAAGCAGCCGTTTAGGTTAAAAGTTTACATGAGGTTTTCACCTTTATAAATCTATATTACTGTATTTTCTTCTTTATTTTGTATTTATAATACAACATTTTGTGTTTATAAAATATAAAATATGACCTGCATTCTCTAAACTCTAGAAATTAAAGTGTTTTATTTTCTTTTTTAAAAAAAAAGAAAAAAAATTTACCAACATCCCCCACCCTAATCAAAGGGAAACCTGAATCCATGTGATGGAAACTAGAAGAGGGAATACTGGCACCACAAATCTCTCAAGCCTTGATTTCTGTGTTACTGTCTCTCCCTGCATCTTTTTGATAAATACAGCATACTGGCCTGATTCAGGGGCAGTGCTCCCTAAGAACGCTCCTTAGCTCTAGCCATGAGGTAGGGCAGCTTATGCACACAACTCCTGCTGTTTTTCTTCCAGCCATCTCTCTTTTTCTTATAAAGCAATATTTAAAGCACAAATCCTGATCTCATACTTGGACCCATTTTTAGATGCTAAACTAAAGAAAATTAGGGGTTCTAGGATTGGTTATGCCTCTGTCATGCTTGCCAAATTGCAAGGCTGTTTGTAGTTCTTGTATAGGAATATCTCAGCTATATTTAATCACAGGAAAACTTCCCAAGAAGGCTAAGGTTAGCTACTTTTATACAGTGACAATGCACAAAAGGTTTCACTTTGAATAGCAAATGAGATTATTTCTAAGACCCTTTGGCTGAGCCCTTATCTGAGAAGCAAATAACATTGCCCTTCTAGTCTAAGTTATGGATTTTGTACTAGAGATTATTATGATTTCCTCTTATAATCATTTCCTCCCAAGCTCCTCCCTTCCTTCTTTGACAACCTGCTCACACTCTGCAAAGAGTCTGCTCCCACAGGCCCTCCAGAGAGGGCTCCCTCTCGTGGGAAGTGGAATTGGGACTTCTGAGATGCTATTGAGTATGCAGGGCTTTGAAAGGGAGACATGAAGTCAAGTCTGCAATGGAATATTGTGTTTGGTTCTTGTGCTAAGAAGCAAAAAGAACTGATCAGGAGAAAGAGAGAAACAGAGGACCATGTGTAGACAAAAGTAAAGATAAGAAACTCATTCATTTAAGAGAGACCAAGAGTGAAATCTTGGCCTTGTTTTCTCAATTACTGTTGCCAGTTGTTATATGAACATTAATTGCATTCTCTGCCCTTTCATTTCATTATATGCCCCCAGATCTTGTTGATTAATACAACCCTTCCCTTTTCTTTCTCTGTGTGTATGTGTGTGATTTGAGTAGATTTTGTTCTTTGCAGCCAAGGAACCCAATATGAATTTGTCTGGCTTTTGTCCAAGTTCCTGGGAAGTGTGCATATGGGGGAGAGGTGGGGCTAAGTGTGTTGTGTGTGTGTGTGTGTGTGGGTAAACCCTAAACATTTAGAATTTCCCAAGTAGTGGGAGTGTGTTTGTTAGTAATGGTGGCATACTCCATACCAGCCCAATCTCTTCTGAAGGGAGGGGGTTGGAGATTGAGTTCAAACACATGAGCATTGTCCGAATCAATCATGCTCATGCATGTAATGAACTAAATAAAAGCTCTGGTCATGGAAGCCTATTCAGTGAGCTTCCCTGGTTGATAATACACAGAGAATGACACATCCTGACTCTCCAGGAAAGGAACACCTATGAGTCTCTTCTTTGGGCTCCTTCTGATTTGTATCCTTTTTGCTACAATAAACTATAATCATAAGGATAGTACTTTCCTGAGTTCTGTGAGTCTCAGAGAACTACTGAAACTGAGAAGGTCCTGGAACCCCCTGAATCTGTAGCTAGGTGGTCAGAATGAAGAGGGCCTTGGGTACCCCCTGCAGTTGTGGCTGGTACCTGAAGTGAGGGCAAACTTGTGGAGAATTACATCATTAAGCTGGCTTAACCTGGGTCATTTATAATCACCAATAGCCTTTTCAAGATGGTGCCTTTGTTTTAAGGGTACAGCTTAGTACCCGGGGACTAGAATCAAGAAGTGGGGCATCTGTGATCTGGTATGTTAGCATTATGCTCACTGATTTATCTGTCACTTATGCTTCAATATGTACATGTGCTTTTACTCTGTTTTCACTCTTTGGATCAGGCTAAAATAGATTCTATTAATTGATATCCCTCTTGGAGGGCTATGCTTTTCCATCTGGGATGGATTTTAAAAAAGTCTTGCTGGAAGCCCAGAGGGTTGGAATGGCTCCAAGATTTCTCACCACACCATTGGCCAGGGGCTTCTTATTCCTTCCCTGAAAGGTGTGAATTTGATCTTTTCACTGGTCACCAAGGTTGCCATATTCAGCAACTTGCTACAGAGACACAAAGGGCCTTGAGGGGGAGCAGCCCACAGAGTTCTATTTGAGGAATGCCAAATGGCTCTCCAGGACCCAGCTGGTGCTGCTCTCTTTCCCACTGTATCTGAAATATGCACAGCTATTTTTGTTGAGTTATGATATTACTGCTCACAACCAAGTCTAATATTATCACAAAACCAACAATGTTCCTGGGGAGGGCAGCAATCAGCCAATGGTGTGACTTTGGGAAAATCAAAGCCTCTCTGTGTTTAAGTTTCCTCATCTATAAAATGGTATTAATAATAGTACCTACCTAATAGGGGTGTTCTGAGTTGATATTTATAAAGCCCCTAGAATAGTGCCTGGCCCATAGCATGAGCCCTTGGTGGAAAACAGGGAAAGTAGAGAAAGAAACTTTGTTCTGTTCTTTCCCCTTTCACTCAACTCCAGGAAATAGCTCAAAGCAGGAAGGCTTTGAAAGTTGGAATGTTCTTTAGTCTCTTTTTAACTTTGTAAGAAAATTACATTTGAATGCCTCTGTTAAACGGAACTGCTTTCTCTTAGAATGGTAATAGATGGTAAAATTTGGGGCTCTCTCTTCATTATATATAAACTCTTGGAGTTAGAATTTCTGAAGTTTGGCAGGAAGGAGGCAAGAAGTTGGGCGTTTACTGTATTGGGAACACTGCGGAAGACAACACTTTACCAGAGTCAAGGTATTGTTCTTTTTCCTGAAAGGGTTTTCTCTCTCTCTCTCTCTCTCTCTCTCTGTCTCTCTCTCTCTCTTTTTATTATGATATATAACATATATACAAAAAAGCAACAAATTACAAAGTACATTTTACCATTTAGTTCTAGAACAGATTTCAAAGTTTGGTATGGATTTCAGTCCCCCAATTTCAGGTTTTTCTTTCTAGCTACTTCAAGACACTGGAAACAAAAAAGAAATATCAATGCAATGATTCAGTAGTCCTACTCATTTGTTAAACCCTAACCTCTCTGTTCTAACTGCTCTTTCTCCTTTGATTTTTCTCCCAATCTTTAGAGATATTTGGTTATGACCATTCTCACTTTTCTCATGTTGAAAAGGGGTGTCAATAATGTGGGATAGGAGAATGGAACTGGTTGATGCTCTTGGAGAGGCTGGCATCTCTGCATTTCGGGATTCATTTGGCCAAGGAACCATCTGAAGGTTTTAGGTTTCTGAAAAGTAAACTTAGAGTGTGCAACTTTTGTACTAGCTCAGACAGAGCCCTGGTGTTCTTTAGGGTTAGCAAGATTGATGTGGTTGGTTATCTCTGGACAGGATAGGCTAAGCCTACTTAAAATTATGCCTAAGAGTCACCCCCAGAGAACCTCTTTTGTTGAGCAGATGTGGCCTCTCTCTCTCTCTCTCTTTAAGCCGACACATTTTCATGGCCTTAGAATTGTAACTTGCAACTTATTAAATTCCCTTTTTAAAAACCACTCCATTTCTGGTATATTGCTTTACCAGTGCATTAGCAAATGAATACACCAAAGTTTACCAAATCCCAACCAAACATAAAAATCTCTGTGAAAGTCTGTTCCAGAGTTTCAGGCACTGATCTCTACTTTGACTCCCAAGATGTGGAGACTGACTGATAGAACTGAAAATTCTGTCAGTCATTTAGTCTCTGTGTAGTAGTTGATAGGTATATATACAAGGATATTGGGTTTTATGTTTTTAAAAGGTTTATTTAAGTAAAATTTACAAACAATAAAATTCACATTTTTTAGTATATGGTTCTAAGAGTTTAACAAACGCAAATAACCTATAACCACAATCAAGATAGAGAACATTTCCATCCCCTCTAAAATTTCGCTTATGCCCATCTGTTAACAATCCTACTTCCCACCCGCAGCCCTGATCTGTTTTGGTTTTTTTTTTTTTCCCCTACTGTTTCATTTTACAGAATGTCAGTAGACTTCTCTATCCACTGAGCCCAGGTTAGATGAATAGCTCTTTTAGCATCCTGTAGCTCTTATCCCAATTACAGTTATATATGCAATTGATTAATAAGGTGCTCAATATCCATCTCTTCCACTAGACTGTAAGATCCATGAGGGCAGGGATTGTCTGGCCACTGCATCACTTTAACCCCAGTTTTGCCCTTTATTAAGTAAGAATTCAACAAATATCATTTGATGAATGAGTGAGGGGATGTACTTAATCACCGCTTACTCAACAAAAGTAATCTGACAATCAGTGGTTTAAAATCTATCAAATTGCAAAGCACCCAGAGACCCTATTATTCAAGCATTCCTGAAGAATATGAGTAAGATTTTAGAATAATACTGGGTCTGAATACTACAAATCAGAAACAAACCAGGAAATCCCAGATGCCTGATCACTGTGTTCAATTAATTAAAACTAAGATGGAAAACTCTTTAATCATGTAACACTGTCCTTTGCCTTTATTTTGTCCAGTGACATTTTCAAAGCTGTTTATTTCAGAATTTTTACACTCCATATATTCTGCAGCAGATCGGACATCATAGAGATGCTTAAGAGCAGGATCATGAAATCTTCAAAATCAAGCTTATTTTCTGTGTGCTCATCAAGTTCAGAAAGGATCTCTCTGTATTTGGGTTTGGTTTCTTGTCCCTGTAAGAATAAAGAAGATTTAATCAAAATTGCATTCATTGTGCAGATCTGTTCAGGTTTACAGATAATAAGAACTAGTAAATGTATTATCAACAATAACAACATGTTGAATTGCTACCAGAATTAAGTAACTTGCCCCAAATTAGGCAGGATTCAAAGCTTTGTCTACCTGATTCCAAAACCCATGCTCTTACCTTCTAAACTCTCTACCTTTCTGTGAACACAAACATTGTTAGGTTTTCAAAATAAAACCTTTTTGTTTTAGGAACTGTCCACTATGTGTTCACTTAACAGTAAGATTATCCAGGAATATGGAATAAAATGCTAAAAAGCATTTAGGTTGGTCATAAATCAAACCCAAGTTCATTGTCCTCATAAACAGCCGGATTGAAGGAAAAAAATAACAATGGAATGTAGTTGGAAAGCTTTTCAGTTTCAAAATAGAGATTGAGAAATAACTTTCCAAGTGGTATTAAAAACATTAACATCATTTTATTCATTGTTGTACTCAGCTAGTTAAACCAAAAATGCTCACCCACGAGCTAGCTGCACAAAAGAAAAAAAAAAAAATCACTGTAATGACTAAGGCACTTTGGAACAATGATATGTTACTTTTATAGGCTTAGGTCTGTTTTTGTTTCTCTAGGCTCGTTCTCTTCAAAGGGTCACCATCCCAGGTGACTTTCCCAGGAAGGAAAAGGGAGCTCTCCACTGCTCTGTCCAAGGAAGCCGATTGCTATATGAAAAAGTCAGATTCCAAGACAACCATCAGCCCACTTGCCAGTATTCGAATGGACCAATGTTTGCTCAAAGGTCAGAGATGGGTGTGGGTCTTTCTTTTCTTTTTTCCCCATTTTCCTGCATATTATAAGCACAGGGAACTAACCCAGGTTTACTCTTTTGGAGGCATGACCAGCCGTCTTGTTTTGTGTATCTTCTTAGCAATGCCTGTAGGTTCTCCATCTTATTACATCTGACTGGCTATAGAGTGTTGAGGTGCCAAGAATTATGTTTGGGTTTAGAGGAAAGACATTTCCCTTAGAGCCCAGGCCTCAGCCAAAGGCCCTGCTTAGTTTACCGTGGAACTCTGCACTGGAGTTTTAGGAAAGAGCTTCGTGAGCAGTGAGTGGGCCTCTGATGTCTTTTCCAGGCTCATGAACCTTAGGGCATCTCACAGAAGCTGGTGGCTGGTCCACAGCTCTCAGGCATTACTTCACATGGTTGCTGAGTAAAGTTAAACAAGCACCATTGATACTGAGAATGCGCTATGATGGGCTGCCCCTTGGGTCCTGTGAAGGACGGCTCTGCCTTCTGGTGTCTCTCATTTTAAGGAGATGGCAGCATTACTCCGAGGCCTGGGTCCATCTACTGTTAGGGAGATTTGGAAGTTGGCTGTCTTTCCTGGGTTTAACCTGCACTTAGGGACACTAAGCAGAAGGTATTTTTGCTAATGGCTTTGGTTTTAACTTTTTCCTCTGGTGTTCTCAGAGGGATGATGAGTTAAATTTGAGGATGCTTTGTCCTGTAAGTCCTCGTTCTTGCACTTGATAAAAGCTCCCTGAGGAGCTGCCAGGAGACCAGGTAAGGGGGCCAGTTTCTTTCTGAGATATGTTGTTTCTTTTGGCCTCTGATACAGGAAAATATTGTTTTTCATTTGTGTATTTTTTAATATTATTGGTTTTATTCACCCACCTTTTCTTTGAAGACTCTCCAAAGCTTTTTACCTACTGTCAAGTTCTACCTGATTTTTCTGCTTGAAGAAAAGTAGCTTTTCTTAAAGAACATTTCAAAAGTAATATGTTTAGTATAAAACATTTAGAAAATGTATTTTTTATTAATTAAAAAATTTTTTTAAATGTAACAACAAACACAAACTATGATCATTCTATTCTACATATATAATCAGTAATTCACAATATCATCACATAGTTGTATATTCATCATCATGATCATTTCTTAGAACATTTGTATCAATTCAGAAAAAGAAATAAAAAGAAAACAGAAAAAAGTTCGTACATACCATACTCCTTACCTCCCCTTTCATTGACCGCTAGCAAGAAAATGTATTTTTAAAAAGATTATAAAAACAACCCTTAATCCCATCACCCGAAGATAGCCAAGTATTATTAACATCTCTCTTTAGTTTTTCTATTATGTATCACATTATAGCCACACACATACATACACAATTTAATAAGATGGCATTTTTGTTCCCTGAGAACACACATGGACCCTTAAAGACGTCTGTCTCCTTTTAAATTTTTTCTTGTTCTACCTACCAAAAAATATTGGTGTTTCTAAGCTCTACATGAGGCCTCTTTTCTTCTTACACATTTCCCCTATGAACATATATTGCTACTAGAATATAATGCAATTTTAGGTGATATAAGAATAAACATTAAAAAAAGTCATCTATTTATTTTTTACTATTGGTTTCCACTTTTACCAACTGAACTTACATTTGTAATAGTGATAAAGTGTACATATAAGATAAATTTATTTAAATACAGACTTAACTTTAAAAAATTCTAAGTAAATGAAAGGGATGGCTGTAGGCAGAAATGGAGAAAATATTGAAGCTGGTGTCCCAGTGATGGGAGCACGAGACATAGACCTCGAGGTGATTTCAGTCACTCCCTTTAGATCAGTGGCCATTTATATCCCGTTAACTCTCGGGTCTGTATTTCAAACACAGACCTCTACTCTGACCTCCCAACTTGCATATCCTGTTGCCTGTGTCTACTGTTGAATTTTTCATGACCTTCTTAAAACTGATCCATCCTAATCGAACTCGTCATCTCCTCCCACATCCACCCCACCTTGAATTTGCTTATTCTCCAGTCTTTTTCTTCTTTGGGAATGGGACCACACGCATTTTCCTCCCTCAGTCAGAAGCTAGGGGATCACTCTTTGCTCCCTTATGTCCTTCAACTCTCACAGCTAATCAATCATCAGATTCTGTTCATTCTACCCACCAAATGCCTCTCATATTTGTCCATTTCCCTCTATCTTCATACCCTACTCCAAGCCTTCATCGTCTTTTTTTTATGCTGCTTCCCCACTGGTACTCACTTCTTCCTTCTCTGCCCCACCACACCCCCCAGTCTGGTGTCCACACTGCAGCTGGTGTAATCTACTAATCCTGGATTTAGAAACCATGTCTGGTTCTCTCCTGCCTTTAAGCTATGCCTCTGAAAGGTCTGGCTTCTGCCCACCTCCTCAGCTTTATCTCCTATCACTTTCCAGGTCCCTTTCCCTCCTGGCCAACTACTGACCTTCTAAGTCTTCACTCACACCTGCCTCAGGGCCTTGGTACAGGCCGCTCCCTCTGCTTAGAATTCCATCATTCTCACTCTCCTTTGCCTTGCCAGCTCCTGCATGTTCTTCAGATTCCAGCTATACCTTAATTTTTCAGCAGCCTGTATTTGACCATCCACCGAAGACAGTCCCTCTATTATACTCTGTCACTGCATAATAGACTTTTTCACAGTTCTTTGAATATTTTAAATTACTTTCTTGGAATATCTTTTTTCTCTGCTGGATTGCTAGTTTGTTCATTGTTTGAACCCCACTGCCCAGCATACGGCAACAGCTCAACATGCATTTGTTGAATGAAACAAGATGATGGTGACTTTTATCTGGATTTGTTGGCCATTTGGGCCAGCTGTTATGGCATGGCCTTGTTTCTTTACGCATTTAATCTCCTTACCTCAGTGAAATTTCTAAATTGGGTTTGTAGCAGATTTTTGGCAGTGGCTTTTCCAAGTTTACCATCAGGGTCAGAAGAGTTTCTGAAAATCAGAGCCATGGTGACCATGGCTTTTTCCAGATCCGAGCCCTTCCCCAGAGCTATGAGAGAAGAAATGTAGAAAAATGCATTTTAGGTTAGAAACGACCCATTTTCAGACAAGTTGCTTGTGCTGGTTTGAAAGGATGCATGTCCCCTAGAAAAGCCATGTTTTAACCTAATCCCTTATAAAGGCAGGCTGTTTCTTCTAGTCCTTATTCAGTATTGTATGTTTGAAACTGTAATTAGATCGTCTCCCTGGAGATGTGATTTAATTAAGAGTGGTTGTTAAACTGGATTAGGTAAAAGTGTGTCTCCACCCATTTGGGTGGGTCTTGATTAGTTTCTGAAGTCCTATAAAAGAGGAAACATTTTGGAGAATGAGAGATTCAGAGAGAGTAGAGCAGAACGATAGGGCCATGAGAAGCAGAGGCCACCAACCAGCGACCTTTGGGGATGAAGAAGGAAAACGCCTCCTGGGGAGCTTCATGAAACAGGAAGCATCAAATAGAAAGCTAGCAGATGACGCTGTGCTCACCATGTGCCCTTCCAGATGAGAGAGAAGCCCTGACTGTGTTCACCATGTGCCTTCTCACTTGAGTGAGAAACCCTGAACTTCATTGGCCTTCTTGAACCAAGGTATCTTTCCCTGGATGCCTTTGATTGGACATTTCTATAGACTTGTAATTGGGACATTTTCTTGACCTTAGAACTGTAAACTAGCAACTTATTAAATTCCCCTATTTAAAAGCCATTGTGTTTCTGGTATATTGCATTCCGGCAGCTAGCAAACTAGGACAGTGCTGTACCTTCCAAGGAGGCCGGTGTGGAACATCAGTACAGCCTGATCCTTGGGCTCTTTGTTCCCCATCTGGGAGCATCTGATCATGGCTCTTTGAAAAATGAAGAACAAAAGTTCCCTTTGTAATAATTAGGATTAGTAGGATTGGGGTGAGATTTATGGCCTTCTTGCCTTGTGACCTTGAGCAAACAACTCACCTCTAAGCCTTGGTTTTCTGATCTGTAAATTCATTCACAGTATTTATGGAATACCTACTATTTGTTAGGCTCAATCCTGGCGCTGGGAATACCTCGTTGAATAAAGCAAAGTCCTGCTCCTAAGGAGTTTATGGTCTACGAACATCGTAGCATCACCTCACAGCAGAATGAGATCCAGAAGAAGTTTTTTCATCAAATAATGGCTAAGCTACCTCTGTGACCCATGGCCTCAAACACAGTGTCTCCCAGCCAGTTTCTCTGGTTTAAACTCCTTGAAAGGACTGTGCTAGCTTCACTTAGTTGCATGAGTAATGCCGAGTGAACACAGAGACCTGCGCAAGGGGTAGTGAAGGAAATTCTCATACTCATGTTCGCTTGATGTGCAATCCTTTCCCTATTATGGAACTTAATACATTTTGCAGTTACTGTATATTAATTGCCCTTCTCTCGGGCGGGCCACGGTGGCTCAGCAGGTAAGAACGCTTGCCTGCTGTGCCCGAGGACCCGGGTTTGATTCCTGGTGTCTGCCCATGTAATAAAAAAAAATTGCCCTTCTCTCCAACAAAAATACCAGTTCCATGAAATCAGGGATCATATCTATTAAATTATCTTTCTGATCGCTGTATTCCCAGTGCCCAGTGCAAATGTCTGCTATAGAGCAGATGCTAATAAGTTCTCATGAATGAATGAATATGAAGAAAGAAAAGAAAACAAAATCTTACAGCTTTCAGCTCAGGACACAAGTAACAGTCACAGTTTCAAAGAAAGACTTTGGGTCTGAGCAGCATGTCTTTTGTATCCAGCACTAATCATAGGGCTCATTCTCTCCTGAGGAGCTCAGCACACAGAGGTGAAAAAAACAGATACTGTCTCTGCCCTCTTATAGCTTACAATCAAATGGAAAGATAAATAAAAATCAAGAGAATTATATATGGGTGTGTGTGTGTGTATACATATGTATTTGTTTTATCCATGTTTGTAATTCTTTCTCCATATGTATTTGTGTATGTATATGTATATATTATACTAATTTGAAATTTGTATGTGGCAAAGAGAGTGCAGAATCAGAAAATTGGAAAATTAGAGAGTAGGTTAGGAAGGAAAACTACTAGGTAGGTTGTGTAGGAGGCCATATGAGTAAATTAATGTTAATGCCGACAGCTATGGGAGACCTAGGGGATGAGAAGGAGCCAGCCATGAGGAGTGGGGTGTCGGGGGGGGGGGTTAGGGCTTTGCTGGGTGTTCTAGGCTTAGGCAGCAGTGCATGTGAAGGCTCTGAAATGAGATGCCTGGCATGTTAGAGGACGTTGAAAAAGAGTTGTGGCTGGAATCTACAAACTGGAAGGATGTTTCTAGGAAAGGTGGACAGAGCCTAAATTGTGCTGGGTTTATAGGCCATGGGAAGGAATCTGAATTTCCTTCAAAGTGTAAAGAGAAGGCATTGGAGGATTTGAAGTTGCTCATTTGTCAATTAAAGGTGAGAGCTAAGAGAAGAGTAGGAATGAATGAAGGGAGGGAGGTTGTGGATTTTGTTTTTTCACTGTATCTCTGAGCAGGACCAGAGATAAAAGATACAGATATATAAGTTGTGACATTATAATTTTTGAGTATATAAACACCAGATAAGGCATTCTAATAAAGGTGTGAGGAAATGTGTGCCCTCCCCATCCCCCCTTGCCATTTCACCCCCCGTTTAGCCTGAAGCTTGAATCATTTGGACTCTCTTGTTTTGCTCATCTGGATGTCCCTTCTCTTTTCTCCTCAGTGTCGGCTTATCAGCTCCAACCTAAAGTGAGTCAAGGATGTATGTGTAAGCAGCTGCTGGAAAAGAAGAATGGATCTGCCATTTACTGAGCCTCTATATTGTGCCAGACACTACATAATTTCATATTTAATTCTCGTAGCAACAAGGGAAATGATAATATCATTGTACTTAAAAAAATTTTTTTTATTGTATAGTATAACATGTACAAAGCAAAGAAATAAAAAAACAATAGTTTTCAAAGCACTCTTCAAAAAGTGGTAACAGGACAGATCCCAGAGTTTATTATGGGCTACCATACCATCATCTCACATTGATAACATTGTACTTTAAACATTTATTTTTAAATAATTTTAGATTTACAGAAAGTTGCAAAGAAATGTACAAGGAGATCCTGCACACTCAACACCTGTTTCCCCAATGCTATCTTGCAAAACTAGAATACAATACGGAAACCAGGAAATTGACATTGATACAATCCACAACGCTTGTTCATATTTTACCAGCTATGCATGGACTCATTTGTGCATATATGTGTGTATTTCTATACAATGCATGTAGCTTCATTTAACTAACAGTGCAATCAAGATATTGAATTGAACCATCATTACAAGACTCCCTTGTGTGGCCCCTTTATAATCACCTCTACCCTTTTCACTCCCTAGCCCTAGCCCCTGGAGATCACTGGTCTCCATCTTGATAATTATGTTATTTTATGGATTTTATATAAATGAAATCACAATATGCAATTTTTCAGATTGGCTTTTGCACTTAGCATAATGCCCTTGAAGCTCATCCAAGTTGTGGCATATATTGTATATAAATAATTTTTTCTGTTTTATTGCTGAGTATTCCATGATATGGATATACCACAATTTGTTTAATCACTTACCTAATATAGGTCATCTCCAGGTTTTGACTATTATGAGTAAGGCTGCCATGGACATTTCCCACACTGTATAAGTGAACCAGGTGTTCCCAATTCCTTGCTAGCATTTGGTGTTGTCAAGTGTTTTTATATTTTTAGCTATTATGATTGATGTATAGTGACATCTCAATATGGTTTTAATTTGTATTTTTTCAATGGCTAAGGTTGTTGAACATCTTTTTAGGTGCCGGTCATCTTTAAATCTTTGGAGAAATATATGCTTATGTTTGTTAATGTCTTTTGCCAATTTTCTAATTAGATATTTTAAATGTTGAGTTTTGAGAATTCTTTATATGTTCTTAATTTTTAAGTTAAAAGCTGTGAGTTTACAGAACAATCATGCATAAAATATGGGATTCCCATATACTATCCTATTATTAACACTGTGGATGGGTGTGGAGCATTTGTTATAATTGATGAAAGCACATTTTTATAGTTGTACTACCAGCTATAGCCCTTGGTTTCACTTAGTGTTCAATTTGTGATGGGCAGTTCCATGGATATATACTATCTTTTATTTTACTCTAGTATCATATATACACCCTGACATTTCTGCTTTTGACCACTTTCAGATATATTTTTCAATGGTGTCAATTCTATTCACGATGTTGTGCTACCATCACCACTATCCATTACCAAAATCCATATATTCTTTATGCACATCCTTTGTAGAATGTGTGATTTGCAAATATTTTCTCCAAGTCTTTGAATTGTGTTTTCATCCTCTTTTTTTTTTTTTTTTTAATTTGCATATGGGCAGGAGGCACCAGGGATCGAACTCCAGACCTCCAGCACGGCAGGTCGGAGCTCTGCCTGCTGAGCCACGGCAGCCGCCCATGTTTTTATCCTCTTGATGGGATCTTTTGCAGAGGAAAAATTCTTAATTTTGATAAAGTCCAACTATTTTCTAAAAGTTTTATGTTTTACTTTTAAACACTTTGAGTTAGTTTTTGTATAAAGTGTAAGACTTATGTAGCATTTTTGTTTGTTTGTTTCTTTTTTTTGTCTATGGATGATCAATTGTCCCAGCACCATTTGTTGAAGACTGTCCTTTCCCCATTGAACTGTTTTTCCACCTTTGTCAAAAATCAGTTGGACATATTTTTGTGTGGGTTTATTTTTAGTTTCTCTATTCTGTTCCATATCTATGTGTCTATCCTTCTACCAGTACCACCTGTCTTGATTACTATAACTAAATAATAAGACTTAACAGCAGGGAGAATGATTCCTGCTACTTTCTTCTTCTTTTTCAAAATTGTTTTGGCTATTCTAGGGCCTTTTCCAGTTCAAATAAAGTTTAGGTAAGCTTGTCTTTCTACAAAAATCCTTGCTGATATTTTGATAGGAATTGCTTTACATCTATAGATCAGTTTTGGAAGAATTCATGTCTTTATACTATGTTGAGTCTGCCAATCCATAAACATAACTTGTTTCTCCATTATTATACCATTTTATACATGAAGACAGTCTGAGCTCTAAATGTGGGTTCCTTGAATGTGGAAGAGGTAGAGGGAAGAGAAAGCTAATTCCTGGGGAGAAAGGGGCAAAAAAAAAAAAAAAAAAAAAGAATCGGTAAATTTTCTAGGCTAAATGAAGGGTCAGCTACTAGGGAAGCATTGTTTTCAGAAGTTGGAATGTAAGCCACAAATTGATGGCAAGGGTGAGGCTGAGAATCAGAACTAAGGAGGAAAGCAGGAAGAGGTGAAGAATACAGGTTTTGAAGCCATTCATTCAACAAGTATTTATTTGGCACCTAACATATACTAGTCACGGTCTAAGGCACTTAGTCTTAGTTTCATGGTCTGCCTTTCCTGGGGAGATGAATGTGTCTCACATGACGCATGGAGAGATTAAGAACCTTAACATCACGTTGCTAGAAGCATCAGAGGAAGGATTTGAAGTTTGTCTGCCCTCAAAGCCCATGGGTAGATCTCTCATCTTAAAATCCCCTTGCAAGGGCATCCCCATGGAAGCTTGGAATCCAGACAGTTTTCCAACCCTCTGATGAAGGTCAGGTCTGACTACACTCTACATCCTTGTCCATCTGGACCAGCTACCGTCTCCTCCTTCCCCTTTTTCTTTTTGAATAAACAGCACTTATTTTTGAATATAAAATGCTCATGGTAAAAACAGAACTAGGTAACATTAAAAATAAAACATAACAAGGACCTTTGGTTCTCCTACCAATAATGATGATATTTGCAAAAAGTTTTGGTTTTCTGTTTTTATGGTTGGGTTCTTTTCTTAATAAAATCAGCAGGTTGCCTCTTAACTCCTGCCCTGTCTGCCCTCAGAGTTATAGAGAGTATTTGAAAGCATATTATAAGAGCTAAGTGCTATTAAAAATTCAAGGGGTTGCTGTTTCTCTTTTGGCATCTTTTATTGGCTCTCTCACCTATGGAATGGGGGTGGAAGAGAGGGCAGTAAATCAAGCCTCTTCACGTCTTCCCCCTCCTGCTATTCTTTAGCTCACTTTCTAAAAATTAATAATACTGAACTATGTGTTACTTCCTACACACTCTATTCATCCCACAAGTATTTTTTGTAAGTATTTAATGCCAGGCTCTGTTCAGAGGACAGAACAGTGAACTATATCAACAAGAATAATTCCTCTTTTGTGGAGCTCGCGTTCTGGTTACAATAGCAATGGATACTGGTGCAGCTCTCAGTCTGGATGCCAGCCACTCCTCCCTCCACGGCGTCCACAGGCTGCCATTCATTTAATTCTTACACCCGTTCTCTGAGGTGGGTACAGCCCCGTTTCACAGGTGAAAAAACTGAGGTCCAGAGAAGTTAAGTGGCTTGCTCAAGGTCACACAACTGGTCACGTCCTTACCACAATGTACACTGCTCCCTGATGTTGCTTTGCAGGCACGTGTTCTGCAGGAGGCTTTCCCTAACCCTCAGATTGGGCTACATGCTCCTTCTTTGCCCTTTTTACTGTGCTGAATGTAACCCTATCATAAACTTCACATGAAATTAATTCTAATAGTATATTTTATTTAGCTCAATAGATAAAAATATTATCATTTCAATATGTAGTCAATACAAAGTGTCGACATATTTTGCATTCTTTTTTCCTCTACTAAGTTTTTAAAATAAGATACATATTTTATACTTAACTGCATTTTTATTTGAACTAACTGCATTTTGCATGCTCAAAAGCAACACATGGCTAGGGCCTACAATACTGGACAGTGTCGCCTGAGGCTAGTTACTGTGTCTTATACATCTTTACATTCTTGCCTAGACCCTGGCTCCTTGTTGGCCTCGGCACATCAGTGTTGAATGGAGCTCACTTGAACTTCAGGACAATTCTGTCTCTGCCTCTTCATCTGCCCTAGGATACGGAACACTAATAATTTAAACACTTGATCAGTTGTGATCCTGACACTCATTAAAATAAAAACACAACTCTTAATGCAGCAAGTTGCCAGAATCACCTAATTTTAGAACGTTTCTGAATATTAGTAGGTTTTGCAAATGAAAACGTGAAGGCCTAGAGGGGAGAAGTGGTTTGCCCATGCTCACGTAGGTGGTGTATGGCAGAGCTAAAAACTAGATCTCTGCTCTCTTCTTTCTAGGCTAATGATTTTCCCAAGACTCCAGGACTTCTCAACTTTTCCACTGCAAAGCCACCCTGAATAGTGGAGGTGAATGTGTACACAAAGTTCTTCTTACCCCCTCGGAGCTCAAGGGGATCACCCCAAGTAGCTGGTAGAAGAAATGTGGGTTTCTATTGACTTCAACTCCAAGACCTATTCATGTCTGATTTCAATAAATAATATTTTAAATTAGCTACCATTGACTAAAGCTCATATTCTGACCCCTACCAAACTTTGAAATCTGTTCTATAACTACTTGTTAAAATGCATTTTGAAATTTGTTGCTTTTTTGGATATAGATTACATTTTGCAACTAAAGAAAACCCTCCTATTCTGGGAAGACAAACCATGTTTATCCTGTGGTTTCTTAAAGCTTTGGAATAATGGAACCCAGTAGCCCAATTTATGGAATCTAGTGCTAGGAATGGTGTGTGTGTCTATATAAGGGAGAGAGTGGGGAGAGGGGATGGGGCAAAAGAAAGCGTTAAAATCCTTCTTCAACTTTCCAAAGTTATGCTAGAAATGCAATAAAGCACTGATCAAAAGTTGTAAAATTCGGTAAATTTTAAAACGGAAATCATAGGTCTGTTTGTGTGGTAATAGTGTAAAAGTAATAGTATTTTTATCAAGATGAAGATTTACTGAAATAAAAATATAAAGTGTCCTTTCTGGAGAGTTTGGCCAGCTGTCTAGGAGGAAAAACAACCGCAAAATAGAAATGTCCCACTGAATGACTTTGGAAAATGGACAGGGGACTATGCCCATTACTCTTAAAATATTCTAAGCCACACATTTTAGGATGAGATAATGATGCAAGTACATGCATGCTTTTTGTCTCTCATCTTGCTATTTTCATGGCAATATTATTAGCACTATAGATATGTTTCCTATTCAATCGAATTCCAGGGCAGATATTTACACTTTCTGAGTTGACCACACAGTTTGTCCACTCAATCCACAGAAACCAATGGAAATTGATATATCTTGAGTTCCACTAAACATTTATGAGTCACATACTCATAGTCCTGCTCTGGACTTCCTGAAGATGGTGCCTATGGACAGACAACAAAGTCAGGGGAGGAGCATTGAGTTAAGAGTTGAAGTGTCCGGGCTCCCATCTGAGCGCTGCCTTTACTAGGCTGTCTCAGTTTGGGCAAGCTAGTTTTTATCACTGGACCTCAGTTCCCAAATCTTTGAAAAGAACATCATGAACATGAGATGATTTATCCACAGGTTACCTTACATCTCTGCCACTCTATGATATCCTATTATTTTAAAATCTTGACATGTCATCATGCTATAGGAGAAGCACATTACATCTCTGTTACCCCATACCTTACCTTTTATTGAAGCTAGTTGTTTGGATATTGAAATGCTGCCAAGAAAATCAAAGAAACATGATGAATATTAAAGTTTGGGTATTGACATCACCATCCAAATTAAAGCAATTTTGTGATTTAAAAATTAATTTATTCTTGTGTTTACTATTCGATAAATATTCATTGAGCATTGTTGTGGAGCAGCCAGCCATCTACAAAAATCCTTTCTCCCCTTGCTGCATGGTAAAAAAGTGCCTGACCCATGGCTGGCCAGCTAGCTCACATACTCCAGCTTTCCATATAGTTGATGTGACCATGTGATTAGATTTCCTGCAGTGGAACAGAAGTGCAAGGGAAGTGAACAACCTCATTGTAAGATCCCCCATGAACTCTCCCACTTCCAGCTGATTGAGGCAGAAAGAATCAGGGAGACTTCGGTAGCTTCATGTTGAAGATGGCAGGACCTCATCTGCCTAGGTCCCTACATGGCTATAAGGAGTAGAGCTGCCACAGGCCTGGAACCCCAACCCTGAACTGTCACATGAGTAAGAAAACAAAAGCTCCTTGCTCTGCAAATCACTGAGGTTTTGAAGTTTATTTGTTCTGGCAGCTTGTCCTACCTACCTAAGAATCTAGATACTATGCTGGGAGATTCATCAGTGAATGATAGGGACATGTTCTCTGCCCTCTTGGGACTTGGGAGTCTAGTGCAGAAGACTGATTGATATTAGACAAGTGATTCAATAAAGAGTGGTGGCAGGGCACATGTAGAGAGTAGAGAAGGAGTGACCTCATTTACTGGCCAGGGTGAGCCTAATGAATTCGTGGCTGAGCCTAATGAATTGGTAGGAGAAGGAGGAATAGTGTTCCCAAACAGAGGGAACAGTGTGTGTTGAGGCCCTGATGTGGGAGAAAGCATGGCATTATTGAAAAACCAAAGGAAGCACAATGTGGTTGGAACCTGGAAAAGGACCAAAATATGGTAGAAGATGGCCAAGGCCAGAGCATGCTGAGCTTTGGAGGACCTTTGGAGGACTCGAGCTGTTATCCTAAAGGCTTTGGGAGGTAAAGGAATGACATGATCAGATCTGCATTTTGGAATATTATTTCACCTTCTACTTCAGAAATAGATTGGAAAAAGGCCAGCTTGGAGGCAGAGAGATGAATCTTGCCCCTTTAAAAAAGCAAATAAAGTTTGCTTATATTTCATCATGCCATGGCTGGGGCAGTTTTGAGAAAGCCAATAAGAGTAATAGAACTTTTGACAGCCCCAAAGGAACTTTGGGGTTGGAGATCTGATTTGGCACTGTCTAGCTAAGGGATCCATACCTTTGAGGGTCTCATTTTACTCACCTGTAAAATTAGGAAACTGAACTCTATGATGGTGGACCCCTTTTGGTCTTCCTGGTGAGCTCTTCTTTAGTTTCTAAAACGTCTGCACCATTATCATCTCCTTCCTAGGATAGATTCCTCTGCCTCTTTGACATCTTTGCTTTTTTTAACACATGCACTTGCAACTTGGTACATATTATATTTTCTTACCATTATCTAAATCCATGAGACCCTTGAGAACTGGGGCTATGCTGTTAATTTCCATATCTCCCATGCCCAGCCTAGTAGAAAACTTAGCATTTGTTAAGTAACTATAAAACGTTTTTGAACTAAAGTAGATCCCTTAAACAGAATTACATGGGAAAGAACATTTATGATTTAACACACCCAATTTTACACATTTGAATGATATGAAACAAATTTCCTTCCTTTGTGGATAATTTGGAAAAAAATATGCTCTACAGTTAACATTATTACCAATTTTGATTTACTAAGGTTTCTCAAGAGGCAATCAAATATATTTGCGTTAATCACATCATCTTTTCAGTCTGCGTCAAAACTCTAAGTTAGCTCCTTTTAACTCAGTTTAGAGCTTGATTGGGGTGGGTAATAGACACCAAACTTGCAATATCTTGGATATCAAGCGGCTGATATGAACTCTTTGAAATACATCTGCAAGCTTAAATGAAACTCATTAAAGGAGAGCCACGTGCCACTGACCTTTTGGGCATTTTCCTAGGTGCTAAGGTAGATGTTGAGGCTGCAGAAGGATGGGTCTCCCCTTCTGAACGGAGCACTTGGTCCCGGGAGCTGTGTGTACAGCCACACATACTTTGCACTGTTGTTGTCTGCTGGCCTTTCCTAAGCAACTGTTACCATTGTTATTCACTCTATGACAACCAGACAACAACACTTTTAGAAGAGCCTTTCCCCAGTGTTATTATAGGTAGACATTCATTCATTCATTAATCCATTCAGCAAATATTTGAATGCCTACTGCAGGCAAAACCCTGTACAGGGTGCTGGGGACACCATAGTAAGCAAAATCAGACACAAATCCTGCTTTTAGGGACCCTGTTTTTTAGGGGATGATGGATATTAATGATTAATCAACAAAAAAATTGCATCTGTGAACAGCACTATCAAGGGGAGGTGATATGAGATTGGCATTAGCCAGGGAGGTCAGTGAGGCATATATGGGAAAGAGATGCCTGAAGATGAATAAACATTAATGAGGCGAAAAGGGAAGGGGTCTTTATTGTAGGCAGAAGAAATCCCTCTTGTAGTAAGAGGGAGTGCGTTGATCAGGAGAGACTGAAAGAGGACCAGTGTGGCTGGATCAGTTTGCCGAGGTGTGTGCGATTCATGCTGACACTGAGGAGGAAGCATGACAGCCTGATAGTTTTACTCTATTTCAAAAGAATGGGAGACTATTTGTGAGTTTTAAGCCAGGAGGTTAATGGAATTAGATTTACATTTTGGAAAGATCACTCTGGCTTCACTGTGAATAATGGGTTGGTAAGGTGGATAGAGTAGATGCAGGAAGAATAGAGCTCTTTCTATCAAAACTGGAAGACATGTCGACTCAGTCAAATGAGTGTGTTTCAGGGAAGACAGGCCCAATGATTGCCTATTGCTTAAGTTGCTGATGAGCTGATGGGGGAGAGAAGATAGAAATCTCAGCAGAAGCTAAGAACAGCCGTTGTTCAGACTAACAGTTGGCCACCCGGGTTGCTGTCATCTTATTACTGCCTCACTGGTCACTATTCACCAGCAATATGACCACCACTTTCTTGTTGCCTGCTTCTCTGAATGGGTTTTCTTTCCGCTCTTCCCTCTTCCTCCTGACTAGGTTCCTAAGCATTTTGCCTTCAAATTTGGGAATGAGAAAGTTTGATTGGCTTGTAGCCCACACTGGACAGAGTCACAGTGCCAGGCCACCCCAAACGTTGTCAGCCCATAAATTTCTCTCCTTTTGGTCAGGGTGACAACTGAGTCAAAATCACTGCTTAGGTTAAAACCTAGAGCTGGTTCCCTCAGTGGAGAGTTTGAGGGTAGGTTTCCCAGAATCTGGATTTTTAACAAGCACTCCTGGTGATGTGATGTGGGCTGAACTGAGTAACTGTTAGCAGTGCTTACAGAGGGAGACCCTGGAGTAGAAATATCTGAGTTCTGATTCTGACTCTGCCACTTACTAGCTGTGCTTTTTGGGCTAAGACCTTTAAAATTGCTAGGCCTGTGTTCTCAGCTATGGAGTAGTACTTTGTATTTATTGTGAAGTCTAATAAGTCCATGAACTTATTGTGAAGGTCGGATGAATTAATGTTGGTGAAGCACTTGACACAATGTCTGAGTCAAATGAGCAATCAATAAATAACCAATGAACCTAACACGTAAAGATGATGTTAGAGATGGGTACTGGCAGGAGACTGGGAATTCAGTTCAGATGGAAATGTGCCAGAGATTTTAATGAAAGGGTTATTCAGAGAGGAGTGGGCAGGGTGAGCAAACTAAACATGACTACTGAGGCCCCCAGAGATCAGCAACAATGAAAAGCTGTTTCCACCTTTGGGCCTGAAGGGTAAAGGAAGGGAGGGAGTATTATGGAGCCTAGTGAGGGCTGCATTCTTGGAACAGGGACCACTCAACAGAAGCTGTAGTTGGAAGGAGGCAGTCTCTGCTAGACATGCAGGCAAGGCAGGAGGGAGCAGGGAAGAAATCCCCAAGCTCCAATCTCCAGCCTGCTCCTGTGTTGGCTAAAGTCAATAAAGAAACCTGCAGCAAGGGTTTCTGGGTTTTGGAGACTGTAGGAATCAGCTTCCTAAGGCACAAAGAGGAACAGAGAATAGAATGGACAGGAAGGGGGCACAAATGGGCAAGAACCATGATGAGGATGAGGATGAGGGTGGTGGTGGTGGTGGTGGAAACAAAAGATTGGGAATCTGCAGTTTGAATGATAGCTTTCTTCTCATTACAACTGAATTAGAGTTGGCATTCTCAGAAAGATATAGCAGCATCTACTGATAGTTCAGGTGGTAACATTATGGAGCATTTAGGCTGTTTTCACGCATTGTTGAACCACGTAGGAAACATGCTTTCACAAATCCCTTAGTCAAGCTGGCCCTTTGGCAACATAAGGGCAGAGCTTGAATGTTCAGATGAGAGTGTCAGTTTGGGGCAAGGAAATGTGCGGATAGCAAGCAGGGGTTTGACAAATGACGCCATGTAGATTTATTTACAAGCACATAAGACCACCAGCCTGAAGGTAACAACAGTGGGCTCTGTCGGCCCAGCAGGCTGCAGGTGGCTGAAGATTAGCACGGTGTTAATGGTGCTTGAGATTTGGTGAACTGTTCAAGTGAGAAAGAAAGGCCATCTCAGGGCAATGTTTTTACCACGTTGGCACTCACACTTTCCTGCTTCCCATTCATTAGTATTAAATAACAGGTAATAAGAGTGAGATTCTAAGAGACTGGCCTTCGATGGTTTGACTTGTTCTTTTCTCAGGTGCTAAGCTCTTCACTGGGGTTCCAGAAGTTCCAGGGCTCCATAAATAATTTTTATGGGAATGGGGGATTTCAGAACATCTTACAATTAAGTAAAGTTTTTCTCACGTGTGTGCATTTTCCTGTCTGAAAGGACTAGATTCTGGAAGTGGCCTAAAACCACTGTAGGAGTCATTGTTGTAGGCAAATGCCATCAGGCTGGTCATTAATTTCTTTTTTGAAAAGAACTTGTCCCATCCCCAGTGCAAAAGGGTCAGAGTATGCAGACCCTTAGTTTCTGACTCAGTTAATAAGATTGCTAAAATGTATGCATTGAGTAATATTATGCTAGGTGTTTGTATAGCAAAGAATTTGACCTCCCAAAAGAGGTCCGGACTTTTTCCTGTCTCCTGGAGGGTAACCTTACATAACTTGGGATGTAGAGGTCTTCTATTTTTCATAGTGAGCCTGGAACCACATCTGATAGTTTCCACCAAGGAAATGACTTGGATGGGACCAGACACACCAGTAGCTTTAGGGTGGAGGCTGGTAACAGTAAGCACAACCGTGTGATTAGGGGTTGGCGTTTTGTGCCACCTCATATCAGCCAGATCTCTGGGGATGGGAGGAGGGAAGGCTAGAGACCGAGCTCAACCACATCGGCAATGCCTTAACCAATTATGTTTACTAAAAAACAAAACAAAACGTAAAAACTCCAGACACCTGGTTCTCAGCACATCGATGTGCTGGGAGGGTGATAGCTTCTCACTTCATGTGGAGAGGACATGGAAGTTTCAGGCCCTCGCAGACCTCGCCCTGTGTGTCTCTTCTTATTTGTATCTATAATAAAAGTGTGATCATTGCGTATAGAATTTTCTTGAATGCTGTGTCTTTCTAGCTAACTGTTGAACCTGAGAGGGTGATGAGAACTGCTGAATTCATAGCCAGTTGATCAGAAGTTGGGTGCCTTGGGAACCCTTGAACTTGTGGATGATGTCTCTGAGAGGACTGCGTCCTTAACCTCTGGTGCACAGCCTCCTTCTGGGGAGAGTCTGTGCAGTGCAGCTGGTGTCAGAAGCTACTGCAGCTGTTTATAAATATTTTTCCTTTATCCTTACAACAACCGTGGGAAATAGAAATTGTCATCATTTAGAAACAATGAAATCACAGCTTGAAGGGATTGAATGACCTGTCCAAGTAACGAGTGGATAAGTCTAGATTCAAACCTAAGGCTGTGGGGTTGCAAACTTGGTGCTCTTCATATCACATCACGTTGACTCCTACGTATTCTTTTATCATTACAATTAGAGCTGCAGTTCTTTTTTCCTAAACTGACACTTTACAACTTTCTATAAATTCTGTGAAAAGCCTTACCAGAATTCTCTAGCTGAAATTAACCTCCATATTCCCAAAGAACATTTTACTCCTACTTTAGCACTTCTGATCATACACTTGAATTTATAATTAGTTTATGATTTGCCTTCTCTGCTTATTAGAGGATGAAAACAATAAACAAGCAAACAACATTGATTTAAAACCTACTGAATGCCCAGGATTACACTATGCACTTCACACACATCCTGTCTTTGAATTTTTAAAATGCTCCTTGCATGGGCACTGTGCTGATTTGAAAGGAAGTATGCCCCCTAAGAAAAGCCATGTTTTAATATAAATCCCATTTCATAAAGGTAGAATAATCTCTATTCAATACTGTATGTTTGAAACTGTGATTGGATCATCTCCCTGGTTGACGTGATTTAGTTAAGAATGGTTGTTAAACTGGATTAGGGGATGACATGTCTCCACCCATTTGAGTGGGTCTTGATTAGTTTCTGAAGTGCTATAAAAGAGGAAACATTTTGGAGAGAGAGACTTCAGAGAGGGCAGAGAATGCTGCAGCACCACGAAGCAGAGATTCCATCAGCCAGTGACCTTTGGAGATGAAGAAGGAAAACGCCTCCCGGGGAGCTTCATGAAATAGGAAGCCAGGAGAGAAAGCTAGCAGATGACGCCGTGTTCTCCATGAGCCCTTCCAGCTGAGAGAGAAGCCCTGACTG